>JAQFVV010000339.1:702853-884568 GCA_028023455.1 Epiperipatus broadwayi | reverse complement strand
TAAATTTAGCCTTAAGAAAAGGGTTAAGGTTCATATAAGTAGGGTTAAACATAGGTATCTTAACTCAGCTTTATATATTCATGAATTGAATACAGGTCATAGAATATTGTTTGACAATGCTTCGGTTATTTTTTATGAAAAGAATGAGTTAAAAAGAAGAATAAAGGAGACTTTGATGATAAAACTCCTTGATTCTGAGGCTATCAATCTTATGAAGACTTCTTTTGATATTAAGGGAAGGTGGAGTTTGAAATGAATTATGGGAAGGTTTGTTTGTTTGTATATATAAATGTTTTCCTTTAGGTTGATTTTCACTTGAGAAGGTCTATTTGTAGTAGATGAAACCATGGTTGTGTAAGGATTTTGGTAAAATTTTGAATTTAATCTAGTACTGTATTGTTTTATGGTTTTGCATATATATATATATATATATATATAAATGCGGGTTTTGTATATAATATATATATATATATGATTGAGGACCTACTATTGAATAGTAACTAATTTTCCTTACATTAAATGTTATTTTGTGATTTATGTACTTAAATTAAATATCAGTAGGATATATTCCTCTTACTTGTCTATTGACATGCATATTGAAATGTGCAAATATTTATAAAAACAATGCAAACAATACAGATAATCAATGAGTTTGGCATATCGCTATTATTGTCATCTTTTCATTAACCATTTTATCCTAATTTCTTTTTACTATGCTTGCATTAATCTCTATTATTATGATTTAAGTTTTTCACTAAAGTTTAGATTCAAAAAATTCTCTTCTTGTTACTACTTATTTAACAATTTTTTTCTTTTTCTATCTGAAAGAAGACTACTGTTCAGAATTAATAATGTAGATCTTCAAAAATGGACATGTGGGCCACACAGTAAACTAGATGGAAATACTATGGCTGTCTAGTCACCATAACACCTGCAGATAATATTTAAATACTATCTACCAAATAAGAATTCGAATACAAATTAATTATATAAGTATTATTTCATAGATGCAATTTCTAAATATTGCATATATATATGATTTACAAAAAATGAATTGAAAGTTTTCCAGTGGCCATTGTCTCTTGAGTAAGATCTATAAAAAAAAATATATGGGAAAAATATATTTATGAGCGTCAGTTGATAGCAGACCTCAAGCACCAGACTCACTATTATGGGGATAATTATATTTTCCCTACTTTTCCTGTCTCACGAGGTGCCTGACCCAAGCTAGCTCATTCTCAGGGTTGGGAGAAAAACCTATCAGATGAACGGAGATAAAAAAAATGTGGATTTGAATGTAACATATAATGAACTCATAAACGTGTCTATTCACATCGGACATATTTGAATAATTTGCACTTTATTTGGCAGGTAAAGCAATAGGAGAATATAAATGATAAACAATAGGTAACTTCAATGCCAAGGTAAATATATATAAAATTTTATTATTGATATTTTAACATAATATTTATAAAATCAAATTATATCATTCCCAGCTGAAAATATAATAAACCCCAAACCATAAATGAAATAATAAAAAAAAACTTAATGTAGAACAAATAAATATTAATTTATAAAAAAAATTTATATACAGTTATACGCAATAGTTTAATACTATGAACTAATCAAATAGAATCATTATGAGGGCAGCTAGAAGCAATTCCGAGTTATATAAAAAAAAATACAAAGTTCATGTTACCTGATGAACCCTGGAGTTTGCATTAGAATGTAGTCAATCACGTAGTGTAACTGGTTGAATTCCCTGATCCTGAAGTACTCGAAGTTTGCTTTATGAGAGCATGATATTGTTTCTTTTTGTAAAGTCCGGCATTACGGTATATTTGGATTATGGATAAAATGCAATTTAAGTTCTCGATTATGTAATCTTCTAAAAATGAATTTATTCATACTTTTGAGACACAATTCTCCCCCATTTTGTCCTATGTTAGGTAGTACAGATTATTGATGAAGTTCCCAGGTTCTTCTGTGGGCATGCTTTGTGTAGAGTCAGTTTCATATCAGTGGCAGATGGTGAAGCCCTTCATGTATCGGTGCTTACCCTGTCATTTTAAACATTGGCATTAATATATCTACAGTTCTCTCCTGCTCAGCTGTTTTAAACTAACTGTCTTTTACTGCCCTCTCCACTTTCCAAGAAAAGAGTTTTATCGGATCTCCAATCTATTTCCCTTCTTGAATACTGTTTCCTTTTAAAAATATTTCTTTTTTTTTTTCTTTTTTTAACATTTCCTTTGTCTTTTGGTGCCTTCATTCCTGGTCTTTTAGTTCATAATACATTCCTTGGCTTTCTCGGAATTTTCTTTTTTTTTAAAGTAATTAATGATTGCTATACAACCCAGAATTGCTTGGAGGCATATACAATATTTCTTTTCACTACCCTCATTAATTTGAGATATGATTGAAACTAAAATCTATATTTGAGACAATCTTAAACAATATATATAAAAATATTTGCGCATAACTGTATTTTTTTCAAATTTATAATATTTTAAAAATAAAACATTCTAAGATAAATAATTACACCTAATTAATCCCTTCCCCATTTGTTTTCTTTAAAAAAAAAGATTCCAAATTGATTCATGTACATATATATGTCTAATTCCTTATACATTTTTAACCTCTTAATGACAACTTGAATGAGTATATGTATTAAGGGTAATATGTTCATGTTATTTAACTTTCTTGTAACAGGGTTTAAACCCAGCTACTGTTACAATGCCCCCCTTTTGGAAAGACTTCAAAATGAGGTATACCTATTTTGAGGTCTAAAATAATAATCGTAACACACAAACAGAAAAAAAAAATCCCTGCAATATATATATATATATATTTATATATATTATATATATATATATATATATATATATTCCCCTATCAGTGTCTACATTTATCTTACATCTGCGGCAGATGTGCGTTGGATAATATATTAATTTAAAACCGTGGCAAAGTGAAAAAAACAAAATTATGCACACTTCTTTACTTTAATCACTCTCTCCCTCTTAATGTTGGTGTTGGGGGATGCGACCCTTTTCCCTGTCCACCATATGACTTCGGTAATATCTGACAGTCTTCCCCTCATACTGTGGATGCTGTGATGTTCCTTTATCTTCTCTTTGGTAGCCTTTTTGTATATCTCTCAGATGCCTATCTTTGTACCTTGCCGCTTGAGCGTTTTCAACTTTTCTTCTATCCAGAAGATTATCCTGGTCTTGCGTGCTCATGTCTATAGCATTTAGTAATTCAGCTACTTCCTCAATGGAGGCCTTCCTATTTCCTATGAGCATTTGTTCAATTTTGATTGGCAAGTTATGCTTGATCACCCTAATAATATTGTTTTCCGTCATGTTACATGCATCCAAGGTGCGCAACTTAGCTACCTGATGATGGAAAAACTGAGAAATAACTTTCCTGACTAGTCGTCCTATATTTTTTTTGCATGATATAATATCTCACCATTTCTTGTCTTTCTTCAGACCAGAACGTGACTCTCACCACTCCTTTATACTCTTTGTAAGTCTTGGGTGGATGAAATAGCGAATCCCACCATGACTGCATGTCTTCCACCAAGTTGCTACAGGCGATAGCCAATTTGCTTTCTTCATTCATCACATTAACAGAAAAATATCTTTCTAGGCTTTTTAAATGTTCAATTGGTGCATGTCCAATTTGACAGCAAACATTTTAATCTTTAGAAACTGGTTTATCTGTGACTGCAATATTGATCATCTCACTATAACCTCCTTATCTTCTACTATACTATTTTGCTCTATTTCGTCTTTTTTTCTTACTCCCTCTTTTTTTTCTATCTCGGCTTTCATTTGCCCTTCTTCTAGGTTGTCTTCTCTTTGGGTTGGGCTTTCTTCTTTTTTGCCTTCCCCTATCTGCTCATCTAGTTTCTTTTCTATTGCTAATATTCTAATCTCCTGCTTTTTCTGCATTTCAAACAACATATACTGTTTTTCTCTCATTTCCTCAAATCTTAATTCCATTCTTTTTTCCAGCTCCTGAAACTTTCTCATAATAATATCCATCATAAAAGTCTCTCCTGCTTTATCTGTGCTATCCTCATTCATTTTCTCTTTTTTTCTTACTCCTGAATGGGTTTTCATCTACTTTATTTCTACTATTTTTATGAAATATCCTTAAGAAAATGAATTTTTTTTCTCTGAGTGAGATAATAACACAATTATATATTTATTATTGTTTTTATATATATAATGTGTCGAGTGAGCCAATAAGACAATTTTTTTTTACTTTTTTCTATACAATGTGCCAGGCTCACCACCCCAGGTCACAAAATACTATGCTGACCATCACCTGCCCTACTGTTGAACCTCTAACTCTAACCCTTACTCCTATTTTCTCCCGTATCTGGTGCTTTATTTCCTAAAGCAATATTTGCTATACAAAATAATTAAAATCACACAAAAATTTTTTTATTAACCTGCCGTTCTCCTACTTTTGTAGCGCCATTCATTGGAAAGCCATGTTAACTGCCATCCCTGTTTTTCCTTTCCTACCCAATGCTTGTCAACAAGAATTAAATAAAATAGATCTTCAAAAATGGACATGTGGGCCACACAGTAAACTATATGGAAATACTATGGCTGTCTAGTCGCCATAACACCTGCAGATAATATTTAAATACTATCTACCAAATAAGAATTCGAATACAAATTAATTATATACGTATTATTTCATAGATGCAATTTCTAAATATATATGATTTACGAAAAATGAATTGAAAGTTTTCCGGTGGCCATTGTCTCTTGAGTAAGATCTATAAAAAAAATATATATGGAAAAATATATTTATGAGCGTCAGTTGATAGCTGACCTCAAGCGCCAGACTCACTATTATGGTGAGAATTATATTTTCCCTACTTTTCCTGTCTCACGAGGTGCCTGACCCAAGCTAGCTCATTCTCAGGGTTGGGAGGAAAACCTATCAGATGAACGGAGATAAAAAAAATGTGGATTTGAATGTAACATATAATGAACTCATAAACGTGTCTATTCACATCGGACATATTTGAATAATTTGCACTTTATTTGGCAGGTAAAGCAATAGGAGAATATAAATGATAAACAATAGGTAACTTCAATGCCAAGGTAAATATATATAAAATTTTATTATTGATATTTTAACATAATATTTATAAAATCAAATTATATCATTCCCAGCTGAAAATATAATAAACCCCAAACCATAAATGAAATAATAAAAAAAAACTTAATGTAGAACAAATAAATATTAATTTATAAAAAAAATTTATATACAGTTATACGCAATAGTTTAATACTATGAACTAATCAAATAGAATCATTATGAGGGCAGCTAGAAGCAATTCCAAGTTATATAAAAAATACAAAGTTCATTGTACTTGACAAACCCTGGGGTTTGGATTAGAATATAGTCAATCACATAGTGTAACTGGTTGAATTCTCTGATCCTGAAGTACTCAAAGTTTGCTTTTTTATGAGTCCATAATATTGCTTCTTTTTGTAAAGTCCAGCATTATGATATATTTGGATTATGGATAAGATGCAATTTAAGTTGCCGATTATGTAATCTTCCAAAAATGAATTTATTCATACTTTTGAGACACGATTCTCCCTCATTTTGTCCTATGTTAGGTAGTACGGATTATTGATGAGGTTCCCAGGTTCTTCTGTGGGCAGGCTGTGTGTAGAGTCAGTTTCATATCAGTGGCAGATGGCGAAGCCCTTCACGTATCAGCACTTACCCCATCATTTTAAACATTGGCATTAATATATCTACAGTTCTCTCCTGCTTAGCTGTTTCAAACCAACTGAATTTTACTGCCCCCTCCACTTTCCAAGAAAAGAATTTTTTTGGATCTCCAGTCTATTTCCCTTCTTGAATACTGTTTCTTTTTAAAAATATTTCTTTTTTTTCTTTCTTTAACATTTCCTTACATTTCCTTTGTCTTTTGGTGCCATCATTCCTGGTCCTTTTAGTTCATAATACATTCCTTGGCTTTCTCGGAATTTTTTTTTTTTTTTAAAGTAATTAATGATTGCTATACAACCCAGAATTGCTTGGAGGCATATACAATGTTTCTTTTCACTACCCTCATTAATTTGAAATATGATTGAAACTAAAATCTATATTTGAGACAATCTTAAACAATATATATAAAAATATTTGTGCATAACTGTATTTTTTTCAAATTTATAATATTTTAAAAATAAAACATTCTAAGATAAATAATTACACCTAATTAAGGCCTTCCCCATTTGTTTTCTTTAAAAAAAGATTACAAATTGACTCACGTACATATATATGTCTAATTCCTTATACATTTTTAACCTCTTAACAACAGCTTAAATGAGTACACCTGGATCTCGGTTTACGCGATAGATAGGTTCCTCAGAAAACATGCACAAACGAAATCACACAAAAATAAACGTAACTTACATTGAAAAAGGGGGGATGCGGTCTGTGATTTTTCAAAATTCGCGTAAAATCCAAGCACCAACGTAAAATTACTTTACAATTCGCACAAAAAAAAAAAATAAGGAAATAAAATATGACTAATAAAAAATTTCAAATTTGAAAAAAATTGATACAAGACAAACTTTTTTTAACTATAATATTTAATTTTATTCAAAATAATATATTTTTATGCATAATTTACAGTACAATAATTTATATTTTTTTATACACATTTCAATTATTATGATTTTCTGGTGACAATGTAATTAGTAATTAATCTTTGAGACAATAATTTTATTAATTGTTTACAAAGCTCGCGATATTCAGACTTACAACTATTTAGCTCTCATTGGAATTTAAGAGCACGTTAATGATTAGTGTCATTAATAAGAAAATAATAATTGATTACATTCTTTTTTAAAAAGCAAAAACAGAATGTGATTTAAAATGCAAAATTAACACACCCAATGTTTGAACAAATTTACATTATAATCTTGTAAAATTTAATATGTGTATACATAAAATGTGGAAATCATGATTTTAATTTCATTATTGCATAAAATCTTACTATTGTAAAGCACTGAAAATATTGAAATTACTAAGAGGAAAGTCGAATTCCAATAATGTGCTATTTCTTTTAATATAACGTAAGTGCGTGAAATTTATTATTTAAAGTAATAGCGCATTATTGAAAATCGACTTCCGGTGAAACATAAATCGTGTAACTTCAAAATCGTGTTAAATAAGTCCACGTAAAAAAGACCCAGGTGTATATGTATTAAAAGTAATATGTTCGTGTTATTTAACTTTCTTGTAACAGGGTTTGAACCCAGCTACTGTTACAATATCTAATAATATACCATCATCACAAACCTTCAGACAAAAAAAGTTCTGTTTGTAAATGTCCTAAAGATTTAATTGATAATATTTTTAAAACTTTGAATGATAATTCAGGATTTGACAGTGGGCAATGAAACGTAAAAATAATTTACAATGTTAAAAATATTTAGATATTCATGTATATAAAATATGTAATACATTTGGTTATTAAAAAGCATTAAGTTCTTAAAGTATTATGTATGTGCTTGTATGTCAAAATAAATACACATATGAAGTTTAAAAAAATAGCTATATAAATTTTAGTAAAAAACAAGTAAAATAAAACTTACTAAATCAGTTAAAAAAGAATTTGAATTTATAAAAAGATTAATTACAACCTAGATAAAACAATTTAAATTAGATTTTTTAAAATCTCAAAAAACACGAGTTATTTGAATCTAGACAAAATCTCATTAAAATTAATTAATTAATTAAAAATAAGTGAAAAAAGATGATTTGACTTATGCTGTATGCTTCTACTACTAAGAAAATGTTAAGTGATGCCAACAGGAGCTGAACTGATCAACCAATCAGACACAAAGGGGTTTGAATATTTAGTTAATAAGACAGAAAATTTAGAGTTGTTCAATTAAAAGGCACTTGCTTGTACAAGCTACATGTGTGAACATGAACTTGAAACATCATAATGCTGGACATCATCATGTGCTGACTTAGAGTGCTTTTAGCAGAGAGATTAACCTCTGAAAATACCAAAGCAAGTCTGAAAACTTTAATAGATCACCCTGATCTTCATTATGATTTTTGTAAACCTTCAGGTTTGTATATAGTTTAAGTTTGTATATATTAAGCAGTCGATCTGATGCTCAGATCAAGCTTCACAGCCCACTTACAGTCTCCTACCACCAAAGCATGTTTAAACTCTGTCCTTATGTGCATATACATATTTACTAATACATATTTTTCCTCTTGATTAACCATTTAAAGTCAATGACATAGATATATAGATATCATAATGCAAACAATATTAATAAACAAATATTTAATGTTATTTTAATTTGTATATGTGTGTAATGGATGTATATATTTTCAGTGAGGGAAGATTACTAATAAATTGTATAAATAAAGTTATATTATTAATGTATATTAAAATTCATATATGTAATTTATTATTTATATATTTGATCTTAGTGGTCAGAAAATGATGCAATTCTTTAAAGAAGTTTCTCGAACGCAATTCAAACAATTAGCCGGAAAACCTATTAGTCAAAATTAAAAGGTTACAATTCATAACAGTAAAGTAAAAATCCATTAGTGGAAATTTTAACCTATTAGTCAGAATTAAAAGGTTACAATTCATAACAGTAAAGTAAAAATCCATTAGTGGAAATTTTATCCACTTCAGATTGTTTTAAAACCATAAGACTTATTTTAAAACAATCGTTTGAGAGACTTGTAACAGGATTGCATTGTTTTCAAAAACTTACTAAATAAAAGGTATCCAGCCAGCAGATTTCAGTTCTGCTAAAGTGCTCAAATTGCCTCAAGTCCAGCAGATAAGTGCTCTACTACATCATCAAGAAAAGGGTATAAATACTGCTGGATTTGAATCCAAAGAAAGAGGAGACAACCAGAAAATGACCATGGTAAACCTAATCCATGCTGGTTTAAATTTTAATTCAATGTGCAGTGAGTAGGGGAAATTTCACCTTCCCCTCTGTTCCAACATACTCATTCCCACGATAAAAGCTCTGGATCTTGTACCTATGAACTTTTCCAATGACTATAGATTAAACAAATAAAATGCTATCTGTTTTTTCTGATTCCAAAACCTAGATCTAGTATGTTAACTTCGATGAATACTAAAAGCATCAAGGACCGCCATTATCTATGATAAGGCAAAAGAACTCTAGCTGCTACATGATTCTATTAAACTCAGCCTTCTATAATAGCAATAATCCTGATGCTCTACTATAAAATCTCATGTAAAATGTTTATAGTTTATGTATTCCTAGTTAATTGTAACTCTATATAACTTAACCTACTCTATCATTGAGCCTCTAGTTAATATGTTTTTCTTTTATTTTCATGTGGCAATAATCTTTTATTTCATTTTTATATTATATATGTTTGTGCTTTAAATATGCCAATAATATCTCAAACTTGCTAGCATGTAATTAATTTTTCTTTTTATTTTCTTCCCCACCACTTGCAGGATTAAAAATTTAGCTTAATTAAAAATATGTTTTATTCTACTTATGCAGATGTTTGCGAGTTTGGGAAAACAAAATCATTATCTTATAAGGTTGTTGTAGAAAAACAGATGTTGATTTGTTTTTCTAAAAATGTTTTTTTCTCTTTTTAAATAATAATGTGCTAATCCTAAATGTAAATGTATTCTATATATGTAAACTCTATTTATATTATCCCAGTTATTACCACCACCCCATTTGCTTCTGTATAAATATATTTATTTTAATAATGGAATTTATTAACCGAAATTTGTACTTATTAAATGGTGTGGGAAGTTATAGATAAAGTAAAGTAAAGGGAAAGGGGAATCTTTATATCTTAAAAATTATATAATTGAATTAATTTAAATAATCCATGCCTGTTTAGCAATTAGGTCATACCATTACGTGGGATGTTCCATAATGTATGGGCATTAATGAATTAAATAGTTTTTAAAAGTTATATTTTGTTGTTCCAAGTATTGCATGCATATAGGCATCCTCGTTTTTATCTTATATATTTGTGCTTCTTTTACCCAGGAGTATTCAGAAAGTCGAACCCCGTTATCTGTCTCAAAGTCCAAGAATCAGGCTCTTAACACCCCTGGGGACTTATTTGATTGTATGTGTGTGCTTTATATGGGGATCGTTCTGGAAAAACCAGCCTAATAAATGCATAGCTGACTGCTCTTCATTTATGAACCAATCCTGCCAATGTGTGCAGAGTTATATCGGTATCTTTCTCAAAATGAATTCTATGAAGCACTTACTAAGATCCATGACTGGATCACATAAATCTGCCACCATGCATGCACTGCTATTCTGTCATATTTTCAGATAATACCCATGAATATCCATAAGCCATAATGTTGTGATTTTGCTAAACAAATCTATTTCTACTATTTAAAATGTGCATCTTTGCGATGACATTATTATAAATATATTCATCAGCTATCCCACACACGTCTGTCATTCTACAAATTGAATATTAATAAATATATCTTGTACAAATGTAATGCTTCATTCTAAGATGATAATTATCCTCCAAATTGGTTAAATGCTTACTTTGTTCCTTCTGGGGGTGGAGTGGTACTTCAAAAGTATATTTCTTAATAGTGCTAAGTTTTGTATTCATTGTTATAGTTATACATTATTGGCATAGCCGCAACCATAAACAAAGTCATCTGTTAAATATAATCCCATAATTTATAAACAGAATGTAATGTGATTTCTCTATGACCAACTGTCATATAATATTTACGAGGCCAATGATTAATCAATAATGACACACATTTATTTATGTTTTGTCAAATTAATAAATCTTAAATATATATGTTATACATTTCAGAATCATTGTGTTTTCTTTTATTTAAATTAATATTTTAATTAATAACTTATGCTCATACTGACTAGATGATCTCCGCTAATATATAACTAATATGAAAGGTCACGATCTTTAATTGCTTCCCAATTATAGTTCATGCTAAGTTATTCCACCATTAAACTTAAATTAGAGTCTTTTCATGTCTCCAATGTGTGATACTGGTGGAGAGAGATAAAATTAGATCAATATCATTGGGATTGTTGCTCATAAGTTGGTAGATCAGGAAAATTGCACATGATTGGATTTGAGGTACTTTTACCTAGATCTTGTTATGTGAACAGACAAAACTGACCGGTATAATATATATATATATATATTGAACTGCCTACCTTCTTTATTTTATCTAATAATGACAAATAGACATATAAAATACTCTTCCTTCCCTACTAAACCATCCAATCTTTGAATGTGCTTGGTCCTCAGGTAAAGTGAATAATATCATTGGCAGTAAGCTACCAATAATATAAACACTTGGCTACTAGACAAATACTGACCAAATAAACACTTTATTTATTTTAAGGTAAATCCTTTAGGCGCCAGTTAATCACATAGTAATTAACATGTTTACCTGACCAGTAATGAATCTAGCACCTGAGATCCCAGCTAACTCATCAAATTGTAGTTGCCTTTAAAAAAAAACAAAACTCCGCCCTATCTAAACATTCCATTTTTAATAATAATGACAATTCACCATACGAAAAACTTTGGCATCCTTAAATAACAAATCCTTATTTTAAAAGAAAAATTCTTCTTATTCTTTTATTTGTAACTTAATCATTTTTTAATAACAATTAAGTCTTTTCCCTTCCCACTTTACTAAAATATTATTCATCATAAATATGTGTATTCATTTATCAATATAAATATTTCAAACGACAGTTTAAATCCTTTTTTTTTAAACGATCATTTTGTTTTATAATTCAACCATGCATGTTCTTTCATTAACATAAATGTTTTAATACATTATAAACAACTAGAAATATACATAATATATTAAATTAAAATTCCCACACACATACAATTAATGTCTTTGAATAAAGTTGAACACAGAAGCTAATATCATTTATATTTTTCAGATACTACTTGGTAAAGTTGAAAGTTTTATTTATTTATTTATCACAGTTTTTTTTTTAAAAAATCCAGAATTAGAGAATATGAAAATTAAACATTATCTAGGATTTGAAATCTGAATTGATGTACTTACAGCACAATGTAATTTCTATAAAATGTTATCTCTGATCGATTAGCGCTAACTTCCAGTAAATCTTCCCTGAATTTGTGATGTTACATGGCCTTCATGGATTTTCAGCATAGACACTTCTGTTACTTTATTATTGACTTTATCTGAACATGGTTTGCCCTCCAAATTATCTGCAGATGACACTGGAGTGAAAGCTCCAGTTAATTGCACAATATGATAAATTTAACAATGCATCATTTTGTCAGTATAACAATTTATATAGTTTTCTTTTGATTCTTTGATTTTATGAAATATTTTGAAATATTTTTAAAATATAATAATAAAAATGGAATGTTGAAATTTTAACTGTCTTAAACAATGACAAAGTTTGTTTATATCCAGCATTTCTTGTCTCGTGAAATATTTGTACATTTACTTAACTCTGATTGGGCTTCTACTTTTTTTTTTATTCAAAATTTTTACACACACACACATTTTTTTTTCATTATAAAACAAAACAAAAATGCTTTATTACTTTTTATTATGAACTAATCAAAAGTAATATTAAATCATTTTTTATTTTACTTTTTTTTAAATAAAAAATCTTACCCTCTTTAAAAGTATTTATTATTTATTTTTCTTTAACAATACCCCTCCCTCCCTTACCCTACTCTTTTGTCTTTAATTTTTTTCCCTTCAACTTTTAACTTTTATTTTAACTTAATTTTATCACTTAATTTTTTTGGTTCTAGTAAACTATTAACTGTGCAGCCTTTGGTGGCACTGTTTCTGTGTAAAAACAACGCTTTCACGGCCGAACCTATGGCTAATATACAAGTGATCATTAATATACGAGTAGATCATATGTAGTGGTTATAATATGCGGCCAATTCTTCCACGTTCAATAACACTACATCTACTAACAATACTATGATTGTATAGTTTGCCGTTGATTTCATTGTGGGTTGAATTCCTATGCATATTGACAGAATTTGTATTGTCGCTAGAATTTAAGATGAGAGTGTGAGCATTGTCATCTTTTTCAAGTGTTTCTTTGTTGATGTTTATGATTTTCTGTATTTCCCAACTGAAAGATTTTTGCGTACTAGTAATTTTCAGTGTATTATTGATATTTGTCAAAACTTTTTTTTTTTGGCTAATTTTGGCTTTTTTGGGGGTCAAAAAAGACAAAATAAAATTTCTCAAGCTCTCTGGCAGACGATTGGAGTTGTTTGCGGAAAAATACCATTTCTGTCGTGACTCGGACGTGAGTGGAAAAAGAAGAACAAAATGTCTACCACGTTATTATATTTGTGGGATGTCCCAAACAGAAAAAGTGAGGCAGTTGCATTTTTGCAAGCCCAAAACATCCTGCCATTTGTTACAGATGATTTAGTTCAGTCATATGTGGTTAATAAATTTATTTTCTGGAAAGAATTTGTGTGTTGTTTGTGATTATTTTTATTTGTAAATCATGTAATTAACACCCAGAATGACAGTGTTAAAAAGGGGCGGCATAGTTTGTTGGACAGCTCTTGATTGATTGATTTTTTTTTTAAAAAAAAAAAACTTCTTCTTTTGACATACCTATTCGTTCCGTTTAGAAGCAAAAAGAGGTTTTTTGTTGTTGCTGTTTTAAATCAATAAACAGCACGTTAAGTAGACTTTAAAAATGAACCCAAGCTAATTTTTGTTGTTAAAAAAGAATAAAAATACTGAACGTTTTATTTGTTATGAAAACAAAAACTCTTTAACAAACTTGTACGACTCTTAAAAAAAATAAATAAATAAATCCTACAGAATGTAACAAAACCAGTTAACATACATATTTTTTGTGTTAAAAAAACAATACTGCGAGTGACTTTTTGGTTTTTGTTTTTGACCTTTTATTTGTTATTATTAAAAAAAGCAAAAAAATCAAAACCCGCCACCAAACCCCCCCCCATATTTATAAATCTAAGAGAAAAAAGAAGACCCGTTTTATTTATTATTATTAAAAAAAAACAAAAAAATCAAAACCCGTTTTATTTGTTATTATTAAAAAAAACAAAAAAATCAAAACCCCGTTTTATTTGTTATTATTAAAAAAAGCAAAAAAATCAAAACACGCCACCCAAAAAAACCCCCGTATTTATAAATGTAAGATAAAATACCAAACAATTCTTTTTGTTTATAAGCAAATACGGACATCTGAGGTGGAGTTTGTCGGACAGGTTTGAATTTTTTTTGCTAAATCAATCAACAGCAAACCCCCTCATTTTTAACATAATTCAAAAAGAAAGTGTCGATTCTAATTTTAAATAACAACAACAACAAAAAAAGAAAGTCATATGTAAAGCAAATTGTGTATATTTGAGATATTCCAAAAAAAAGTTAAAACTGTCAAAAAAAATTACAGCCGTATGTCAAAATATAATCTATTAGATAAAAAAAATCTAGTGGCCCAGTGATGTTATAATGCTCTGTTTTTAACTAGAAACAGCACCACCAAAAGCTGCACAGTTAATAGTTTACTAGAACCATTTTTTTAAAGGTGAGATTTATTAAATATTACTACTTTTAAATAATTCTACATATTCGATCACAATGTACTTCAGTACTATATATATAATCAGAGTTATCCCATATTCACAACTCACCCAGACTAGCCAAGAAAATAAACTCTAAAACACAACCAATGGTTTCATTGTTACAAACAGACTTCTTAAGTGTCAAGAATTACAAAATAACAACATATTTAAACTAAACCTTACCCACAATTCCACTTACTTCCCATATATCCTTAATATTAAAAGAACTTTTAAATAAGTTAATTGCTTCAGAATCATACATTTTTAATAATAAAGATTCTTTTTATTTTATTTCTTTCAAATAAGACAACCTAAGTCTCATCAAATTTAATAGTGTGGCCTGTATCTTTTTCATGGATATATATAAAGCAGAACTAAGATATTTATTTCTAAACTTACTTTTATGTATCTTTATTCTTTCATTTAAGTTCAAAGTAGTCTGATCTATATATTCCTTTTTACAAAAACAAGGGATAATATGCATTACTCCAGGAATAGTTCCAAGCAATTTTTTTATTTCTAAATAAATTACTATTTTTTACTTGTTCTTTTCCTATATATTGATTTCTATTATAACATATCATACCATTTACACCTTTTTATACACTTTATCGATACTTTTATTTTTATTAAACTAACAGTTTTGACTGTCCTGCAGTCATCATCAGAGCTACAATATTCAAATATATAATTATACAATTATTACACTTATCCACATATTGATATACATAATTAAATACACAATATAAACAAAAATAATTATACATTTTAATATGACCTTTATAAATAATCATTTTTCATTTATTACTTTACTTTTTAAATAATTTTATCAATATTTTATATTAATTTATTTTATTTTTTAAAAATATTATCTAATATAATAATTATAACTTTAACATTTATTTTACTATTTAATGCATATTATTATCATTTTTCTTATATTATAAAATCAACTTCTAATCTTGTCTTATTTTTATTAAATATTTCTATCAATTAACTTTACCCACATTACAAATTATTTTTTGTTTTTTATTACAAAAAATTACTTACCTCTTGTTAATTCTATTACCAAAACCCAACTGACAAAAAAATTCAAAATTTGTATTTAACACACCCTTGTTGTCATTTTCTTTAACTTTTTTCTTTTAACTTTTTCAAATTCTAATTATTATTAACAATTGTTTATAAAATTATTGTTCTTACCCCAAAATCCCTATTAAGACTTGTTCTTATACTCTTAATCAAGATTGCCTCTTTAATTTTTTCATTCCTTCTATTATTTGTGTAATTAATCATTTTTATACAATCTTTTTCAAACCTATGACCTGTTTCTAATGAATTCAAATAAATAGGTGATCTCTTATCATATTTATGTTGAATTAATCTGGTATAAATTGAATTCTTTCTTTCTCCCACATAATTAGTTTTTATATTTTTACTTTTACATGATTTGCATTCAATTTTATATACACCATTTGTTTTTTCTACTTTTCTTACATATTTATTATCTAATATATTAAGTATATTCTGCCTTCTTTTTTTACTATCTTAAATTTTATTACATTATTAAAGTTTTTGTTAATTCTAATAATTATTCTATTCATACTTTTTACAAACCTGTTATTATAAGTTTTAATACCTATATATTTATTTTTATCTATTTTATTTTTTCTACTTACTATTCCATTACTTGTATTAAATTTCTCTTCCAATTTTCTTATATAACTTTTTCTGGATATTCATTATTCCTAAATTCTTTAATTATTAATTCTGTCTTCTATAATCGTCCTCATCTGAGCAATAATTCCAAGCTCTATATTATAATGATCTGGAGGAAGGACTTAATGTAATCTGCACTACAAGGGTGCCATTTAGGCATTTGAACCTAGAAAAATGTATATAGTAGGCAGATATGTAAGTTAAAAAAAATTTATATTGGTTGATTCCAGTCGTTAGCCCATTGTCACTAGCTCAGAGGAATAGCAGAGATTTATATTTTATACTAAATTCTTATCTAAGAATATATATATATAAAAGAATAAAATAAGCCACTGCCAGTAATTATACACACAAACATTTATTAACGCACATATAAATTTTGAATCATTTTAACATTACTTTTACTTTATAATTTTAACTTGATTTTAGAATTTGATTTTACATTTTAATTTTTATAAGTTTACATTTTAAATTTTATAAGTTTGCACAGATGGATTTATAAAATGTGTTTTTAATGTTGAGTATAGATCGGTTACATAGATTACACGGTCAAAAACATTTCAAAATAAACATAAATGATCAAAATATAAAATCATTGGTGGAATTGCAGAGGGAAATTTATAAGAAACCCAATAGCATTCATCATAAGATGCCACAGAGACACCAATAACTTAAAAGACATCTGACATAAATACATCTTAGATACTCACCGTAAGGTATCAGTATTTACCGAATGTCTATATATTTTGATCAAATATGAAAACCAAAAACATAATTAACCGGTAACGAACCCATGCAAGCATCTATACCCAACTTAAATTTAATGCATTTTTATTTAGAGTGTCGAGTATGAATAGACTACATAGATTGCATTTGAAAAGAAAATATTCTATCCTTGTTTAACCTTAGGCCAAAAGTTCGCAGTCAAACCAACTTCAATCCATCTGATATATCGATGCATTCAATGTAATACGACTACGACAGCACAAAAGGTTAAGAGAAGAAATTGCCTCTCATCAGATAGGAATACTACATCTATCTGACAAGAAGAGCAATAAAAAAACTCCACAGGAAAGGACTGCGGTCATTTTGCCAACTTACGATCGCATTCCAATAGGCAAAAAGAAAGTGTGCGGCGTATAAAGCGATTCTGCCCGTAGCGAATCTCGTACTACATCTACTAATTACACCAATATATTCAATCCATTGACCTAATTTAACTATGAAACAAATTACCTAAGATTACCCTCCCCTAATATAACTTTACAAATCCATATAGCCATTCATGCCCGACTTAAGTTTAACATTTATATAATTTAATTTAACGAAAAACAGAAATCATAATAAAAACTTAAAGAACAAAAAATAAATAAATGAATAAATAAATGGAAATGATTTTACAAAAGAAATACATCCAATTAAAATTATTTATTAATAAATAAAGTTGGTCAGATAGGATTCTATTTCTATAAATTAAATATTGGGAAAAAGTTTATATTTTAGAGTTCTTAATGTTTTCAAATGTTCATTAATTATATATTTCTTACTGTTTTGAAAAATGTCCGTAGTCTCTGATTTTTTGTAATGGAAGGTGTTAATTCCCACGAAGTCATAAGGAGATCGGTGTGCAGTTAACCATTGGTCCTTTATGGTTGATGGTATTCTTCGGACCTTGATGTCCTGTGGTCCGCAATATTGGAAAATGATGTTTCATTTTTTTGAACAACTGAAGGAATTGAAAGTGCGTCTTTCAATCCCTTCTCCTCCAACCCTCTCCAACTTAACACATATCTGTCATCTCTTAATAACTAACTAATAATTTCCAAACTTTTCCTTTTATATTAATTTTAAGGATTCAATTGACATTACGTCATCGATGTGATGGTCCTTTCGCTGAGGTCCGATTCCATTGTTTTTCTCTCCTATCTGACCTTTGCTTATACATTTTAAATGCCCAAGGGCTAGTTTATATTTAACTAATTAAAACAATCATTTCCATTTTTCAATAACACCAATTAATTTGTTTTCCAAACTTAAAGATATATTTTTATCTCTAAATCTTTTTAAGTTTTTGCTTTTAAAATACCTTTTCTATTTTTAATAAAGTTTTATTTTAATAATTTTTTTTTATCTGTGCGATTATATATATATATATATATATATTTGAGTTTAGATGATATTTAATTTCAATTTTTAATTCTTAAACAAAAGAAGTTTTTATTTGCGAACTTTTCTTTTTTCGTGTTTAATAAAAATAAAATAATGTAACGACATCTGTGCCCGTTACAATATATTTTTGAATTTATACTACTTATTTTATATTTAACATCTATATTTGAATTCCAATTAGTTATATAGCTGTCTACATTAGTTTTTTATATACAGATGTCTCTATCTTGCATTTGCCATTTTTATATGATTTTTTAAACAAAATATCCAAATACGATAACTTATTATTATTTTCTTTTTTTACTGTAAATTTTATATTTTTATCTAACCTATTAATCTTCTCAAGTTACATATCTATTTGCCTTTGGCTCTTGTTGAAAATCAATAAATAATCAGCACATATCACTACTATCAGATTTAGGCCTTAGAGTAGGATGCTAAAGATGTCACAATGAAATGATTAGCTCCAAATCACATCTACCTTTAGTATGCTAGCTCATAATTTACTTAAGACATTTCAATGTGATTTAGACTAGTACATATTCATTACACTTCCCTATTAGGCCCCATTATGCCACAGAATTCAAACCCAGGGAGTACATGCAGTCAGCTCTCTTCAGGGATGGATTTTACTTAATTTTCGACCAAATATGCCTATGTATAAACTAAGATCAGTATATTTTTCAATATGAACTTATTGATAATGACCAATCATTTAGTATAGCAATGCATAATGATGATGATGATCAAACATTTAATGGTACAAATGCATAATGATGATGATGATCAAACATTTAGTGGTGCAAATGCAGAATGATGATGATCAAACATTTATTGATGCAAATGCATAATGATGATGATGATCAAACAAAGATCAGATTGATTTTAACAACTCAATAACATTTATTAATAAACTATAATGTGTAATAACATATATTTACAGGAATAATATTAAGTTAACATTTATTAACAAACCATAGTGTGTAATAGCATATATTTACAGATAGAATATTAAGTTAACAAGGATGGTCTTCTATCATTTTGAAGGTTTAAAACAGTAAATTCCCCTGATCCAGATTTTATGATAGAAGTCTGTCCCAAGCAATCTTTATTTACAACAGGGAAAACAAAATGATTCAAAATAAAGCATATACAAAATGAGATTAGATAATTCACTATATATATATATATAAACAAAAAAATAAAGACTTATAAATCCAATAAATAATATAATATTTCAACCAGAGGACTGGTTTTCATCAGAAAGAAAAAAAAATACACAGTAAAATGGCGATAATCAAAAATTACAGATTTGGTAAAATATTAAAAATTAACAAAACCCCCCTGATTGGTCACAAAATCTAACACAGAATATCTACCCAATCAATGACAAAATTCAAACAAAAAAAAAAACTACATTCCCTCCTAATCAAGCTTAAATTCTATTTAAATTAAAATAAATATAAAAATAAAAAATCCAAAATTAAAAATTAAAATATACATATGTGCATACATAGAAAAATTAAACTATGCTCACACACAAAAAATAGCTGTGCTCACATTAATATTCATTAAAAACTAAAATACTTATACATTTTAAAAAATATAGTTAGTGCAAAGTACAATAATTTATAACTAATTATTTATCTATAAACCAATTAAACACAGATATTAAACATCCATGTAACCAATCTTTACATAAAAAAACCTCATATAAGAAAATTTTCACATAAAAAACACACATATAGAAATCATTTAGGAGACCAGGTAACCCAGAGATGTAATAGTTCCAGTGTTCAAATTCAATCCATGCGGTTCTAAGGTCTTGAATTTAAAAATAAAAAAACTCTCCTTTTGTTTCCTCTCCCTTGTAGAAGAAAAACCTTCCTGAAGAATCACTACTTTTAAATCATCAATTGAATGATTCGGTAAGTTAAAAACCAGTTTTGAAACCGGTCTATCTTTATTCTTATGCAAAATGTCAAATCTATGATTGGTCATTCTGACGTGTAAACTATTTGCTGACTCACCTATATACTGGTTTAAACATCTACTACACTCTATCAAATATATCAAATTAACACTTTTACATGTAACATAATTAGGAATATACCATTTGAAATTACAATTCTTAGTACTAAAGACCACTTTTGTCACAACAATATGTTTACATGTAAAACATCTTTTATCTTTACATGGAGAACATCCTTTTTCCTGTACAGAACTACTAATAAAATTTGTTTTGACAAGTATATCTCTAAGTGATCTATGTTTTCGATATACAACCTTAGGTGGATCAGAAAAAATAGATTTTAAATAATCTGTGGACTGTAATATGTTAAAATGTTTTGCCAATATCCGGTTAATATTAGGTAAATCTCTATTAAAAGTAAGAACCAATGGTGGAACATCTAATTGTTTTTACTCTTTTCAGATAAAAGAAGTTTCTTTCTATCAATTAAAGAAGATCTCCTTACTGCATTATCCGACAATGTCTTAGGATACCTCATATTGAGCAATCTATTATATAAAATACTATTATTTTGTTGAAGAAATTTCTCATCATTACAAATTCTCTTCATCCTTAAAAATTGACTATAAGGAATATTAGTCTTTAAATGTTTAGGATGGTTACTATAAAAATGTAGATAGCGGTTATTATCAGTTGGTTTCCTATATACAGTGGTAGTAAGAACTCTATTAGTGTAAATAACTTCAACATCAAGAAAATGAGCAATTGATTTTGAAAAATTCATTGTGAAATTAATATGTTTATTAAAATTATTTAAATAACTTAAAAAATTATGAAGTTCAACTTCACTATGTGGCCATATCATGAAAATGTCATCTATATATCTAAGCCAAGTGTGAGGTTTCAGCTTAGCATTATCAAGTATAGAGGACTCCAGTTTTGACATAAAAATATTCGCATAACTTGGTGCCATCTTTGTACCCATTGCAGTACCTTGTTTCTGTAAATAGTATCTAGAATCAAAAGTAAAAAAATTATTTCTTAAAACCAAATATATTAATTCAACCATGGTAGTAATAAAATCATGATCATACTCTCTATCTTGTAAAGCACATTTAATAGCCTCAACTCCATCATCATGAGTTATATTTGTGTATAATGATACAATATCCAAAGTAACCAAAAAACAATCAACTGGTAATTCAGATTTAATATTTTCTAACATGCAAAGAAAATGAGTAGTATCTTTAACATAAGAACTAAATGATGGTGGAATAAATTTAATAATATTATCAACATATGCTGAAATATTTTCTGTAGGACTACCAATACTAGCTACAATAGGTCTGCCTGGACAACCAGGTTTATGAATCTTTGGCAAAATATAAAAACTACTAGGATGAATTTTGGTTGGTACTAAAAAGTTATATACATTATTATTTATAAGACCCCTAGCTCTCATATCTTTTAAACTAAAAAGTATACCCTTGAATAATGAATTAATAGTGGTTAGTGAAACAGGCTCATAAAAAATTTTATCATCTAAAAGCTCCAGAGCTTTTTTAACATAATCATCTTTATTCATATTCTGTGTTAGATTTTGTGACCAATCAGGGGGGTTTTGTTAATTTTTAATCTTTTACCAAATCTGTAATTTTTGATTATCGCCATTTTACTGTGTATTTTTTTTTCTTTCTGATGAAAACCAGTCCTCTGGTTGAAATATTATATTATTTATTGGATTTATAAGTCTTTATTTTTTTGTTTTTATATGTATTTCCTTTGGTTAGTTTGTTATATATATATATATATATATATATACTATATATATATATATATATATATATATATATATATATATATATATATATATATATATAACAAAAGGAAAAAAGCAAATTGAGAATTCAGTAATTCTAAGTCTACTCCATTAATATAATTATTACAATGATATTTATATGTTGGAGTAAATATATTTATAACTGTTTTAAAAATATTTATAACTGTTTTTAAAAAAAGACCCGCTCATATATATATATATATATGTATGTGTGTGTGTAAGTTATATTAAAGTTAGTGAAAAGTAACAAAAAAGACCATTCACTCAAGTTGATTAATTGTGCACTGGGAAACAAAACAATTACAATTGGATATTATTAAAACTTATTAATAAGTAACATAACTTTGTTTGTTCTAGAGTCTGCAATTAATGTTGATTATATTAAAACCTTACTTGAGATCACTTTGATGAAGTGGTGATTTCCTTCCCCCTTTATATATCGACATATCGATACATTTCACATAACTGCTCCCACTCTTAAAATGCAGGTAACCGAATTTGAAGATGATGTAGAGTACACAAAGGAAAAAAAATCACAATACATGAAATTGCAAATAAAAATAACAAAAATAAAAAAAATAAAAATCACATGAATCAAAAATATAAATCTCCTGAGGAAAAGCATTGTTCACAGCTATAAGTCTATATACTTGAATGCCAATCTCCATACATAATGTTCTTGTCCACTGACTCTGTTGATATCTATACACTTCATACTAGTTGGTTAAAAGCAAGAACAGACAAATTAATTTTTTTGAACACATAGCATAAATCCATTGAAGAGTGATATTCAGTAACAATATGTAAAATAGACATTTTCATAGACAGGTTCATAATGACATCAAAGTTGACATAGGATGTCCATGGTATATTTGTTTACCCAAACTCATTGCAATGATTACTTTACTATTTACTAATATTTATATCATGGCTTCAAAGGAAAATGGCTTAAAGAAAATCAATTTATAGTAGTTTCACATTTCTTTTTCTTTATCTCCATCACAGCCGATAAACCATTAGTTTGTTTCTACTATTTATATATTCATGTTTGTTGTTTTAACAGTTGAGATTAAATTTCTATTTTCTTTTTATCCCAATGATAATTCTTACTGTTTTTTAATGCCAAACAGTTTTTTTAAAATAAAAGACTTTTCTTTATGTTCTGATGGTTTAGTTGTTATCCAGACAAGTGAAAATTGTGAGATTGTTTTTCATGTGCTGGCTTGAGCCTATTGTTATAACTAATAAAAAAATCATAAAAACATTATTATTATTATTTTTCTTTTTTACTTAGTCTTCATTATTGAAACTCAATCACCTAGCAACTATTTTGACCTTATATATTTTGACCTTTGATCATATCTGTCTTATCAGCCAATTAGTTATTATTTTTGTTGTTAGTGATATTAAGTGCATTTGTGTAGAAAACCAATTTGTCTGCTTTCAAGGTGTAAAAAAAGAAAAAAATAATTTCTCAAAATAGACAAAAATATTAGTTTATATGTGTGTTTTGTGTATATAAACAGGTATGTAGGATAAATTATTTGCCTACCAATTGGCCTGAATTCAAACATTGAGAAAAATTGAGATAGGTGTGATGGTTGGTTGTAAGTCATTCCTTACGACATATAATAAGTATTTGATATTAAGACTTTGAATTATTTGTCTAATAACTTATATTTTAAAATTATTGAGAAAAAAAAGTGAAGCATGAAAAAAAAATTCTTTTGGATAAATTTATCTTTCATTACTGATAGATATTTTTATAAATTGTAATGTTAATTTTAGGATTAAGTCTAAAAATGAAATATGTGACTTTATCATTTGAAAAAAAATTGGGGTCATCTGATTTAATAAAAAAACTAGAATAATAATAATGTAATGCTTGTTTAAGAATACTTGTTAAACTAAGATGATTATGATGACATTAGAATGAAAGCTAAAATCTATATAAGGCATAAGAAAAAATCAAATAATTTGCTTTTGAATTATTTTATCGAATTTTGAGTTGATGTTTGTGATTATTAGAAATTAGTTGGCTTTTTATTAATATACAAATTACTTTTATTTTGTAATCTATATCGATAATAGTTTTAATTATAAAAAGAAAAAGATAAAAATAAAGCATTATTTTATTATTGTTGCTGGTCCACAGTTATGTGAACATGTGTATAGTTAAGATTATTTTAACTAAATATTTTATTGGTTTTTTTTTGCTTTATAAAAATTAAAGTGTTTTTTTGTTTATAAAAACAGGTTTATGTTTAAGTAAAATTATGACAATTATAGTAATTTATTTTGACACTTGGAAGAGATTTAAAATCCTTTCCTTTCTTAATAATAATATTTCATATTTAATATTTAAGATTTATTTATTAAATGTAGAGATCATATGTACTTAAGGAGAAAGGGTTTCCACCTTTAATATATGTGCTGTACTGTCATGTTAAGTACTGAAGATACTCTCAAACTCAAACACAAGATAGAGACCATTGAAAAGATAAGAATGGCAGTCTTATCTTTAAACCTACATTCTAATTATATAAGCCAATCTGAAGAGTTTTACTTTGAGAGTATGAAGACGTTCCTGTATTTTTGTATTCACTTTTACATCACATCAATTATTTTCTTTCACATATTAATATTCACAAAATTTTTCAATTTACTACATGTTAATATTACAAATTCTTAGAAACTATCCTCAGTAATCAACATAATATTACTAAGCTATTATAAGATCAGTTCAGTGCATATATTAAAGATGGAAATATTTTCTTTTTAATTACATATGATCTTTGCACTTAATAAATAAATTTACATATTTCATAATTTCTAAGTATAATATTAACACATAGTAAATTGAAAATTTTTGCAAACGTTAACATGTGAAAGAAAATATAGATGTAAAAGTGAATAGAGAAACATCTTGCACTCAAACTAAGATGCTTCAGATTGGCTTATATAATTTGAATGTAGCTTTAAAGCTAAGATAGACCATTCTTATCTTTTCAAGTCTTTATTTTGTGTTTGAGTTTGAGAGTATCTTCAGTACTCAACATGACATCATTGAGATATTATAAGAACAGTACAGCATGTAAATTAAAGGTGGAAATTCTATTTAATTAAGTATTTTAGATTGTAAAAAATATTTTTCTTAGATGAACTCAAAAGTCTCTTTGCATAATGTTTAGAAACCTTGATAATCAAATTAAACATTCTTTTCCCTGGAAGTTTGTGGAATGCTGATGAGAACCCTTCTACTTCTAATTATTTAATATTCTCCAAACTACATTTACAAAGTCATTACAATATTAAAAAAATAAATTTCTTATTTTTTGCCTTATTAACTTCAAATATTTTTTTTTTAGATTTCCAATTTTCATGTAAAAGTCTAAACAAAAACCAAATTTTTTATGTTTCTTTTACTCCTCATACAAATCATTCTGTTCTTTTTACATCATACATTTAAAAAATAAAAGTCTTATATTTTCTCTTCCACCTTTCAATCAAAATTTCTAATCCATTTTTGTGAAATTCGCTCACTTGCCCTAAATAACTTAAGTTAACTGCCACCTAGGGATGAAGAAGAAAGAATTGTATATAATATGATTTATTATTTTTTGACTGATTTAAATAACTGTAACTAGAATGACTATTTCTTTTGAGTTTAACTGATAGATCATTCATATTTTTTTTTTATTGAATTTGACCTGAATATAAAAAATAAAACAAAAATGAAGGAAGATACATATATTTTAAATAATTGTGATGAAAAATAAAATTATATATAAATAAAATACTGGAATTTTTATTATAAATATAAATACAAAATTATTTTGTAAGTATTTTTACTCTTCATTCATTTCAAAGTGATGTGATGTGACACACTGTGACTACTCCTTAAATAGTCAGGAATCTCTCAGCAACTATGCCCAGAGAAACCTGTTAGCCACTTTACCATCCCTTTCCATTCCCCACCCTAAGGTTTTCCATAATCTGCTCCATCCCCATTTCCACAACATAATCTTTGCCAACTCCATGGTCTTCATATCTAAATCCCCCTTATCTTTTCCCAAACCCAATATAAAAACCAATAAACCACTTACTGTATAATCACTTTGTTCATATTTATTCTTCCATAACTTCCTTATTTGTACCCTTTCTGCTTCCAATCATTTACATTCAATTAACAGATGCCTACTATTTTTTATGTCTTCCTTACACAATTTGCAGACTAAATCACTCATATTTTTCCATTTACATGTATATTTTCTTGTTGCTAACGATCCCATTCGAGCCTTGAAGAATAAATTTTCCTTGCTATTATCACAAATTAACTCGCACCTAATATCCCATTTACTTCTATATATATTTAAACTCTTTTTACTCTCCATACTAGTTCTCCATCTCTCCAACTCCCTGTTTTTTATTAATTCATCTATTTTATCCCATTCTTTACCACTATAACACTCAACAATCCTTCTAACACAATCATCGCATCTTTTGTACAAGTATACTGATATAAATTCTTTATCCAAATCCTGTGCATACTTCATTACTTTTCTCACCTATCTTGTTGCCTGACCTTTACTTGTAACCCAATTAAATACTATTTTGGCTATTATTTTATTATCCATAAACTGCAACCTACCAAACATTTTCATTTTGCTTTTTGCATCTCTCATATATAAATAAGACATTTATTTTATATAGTGCTATGTTTTTATAAACTGTAATATTATACCTTGTAGATTTAACTATATAAATGAATACTTTCACTTCCCAAACACAAGATAAAGTCTTTGTGAAAAGATAGAATGAATCCATCTATCTTTTCAATTTTCCCATACATAAATATTTGAGTTGAAAAGATAGATGATTTCATCATTACCATATGCTAACCCTGTTACTGCAATTCCCTTACATACAATTCTAGCTACATCATATTTATTGTATGAAAACACTGTTAATTTATTTATCAATTCCTTTTCTTTTCTTTGCTTTATTTATCATTTTTTCTTCCATTCATCCAAGCAATTTTCCTGATTACTTACGATGATTCACAAATAACTATATCTATTCGCCACACTTAACTTTATATTCCCTAATAAAAATTCTATGTCTTCTCTCTCTCCCCACTATTAACCAACATTATATTTGATTTTTCTTCACTAAATTTAATCCCCATATCTTTACCCACCCTTGTGCATGTCCTCAGCATAACTTTCATATCTTCTCTTTTTTCTGCACACAAAAAGACACCATCCACTAAAAATACACCACAAAGTATAAACTCCCTTGCCATCTATTAACAGGATCTCTATCCCTCTTTGAAGTTTTTCTATTGCTCTCTCCATTTCACTCAAATACAACAAAAACAAAATAGGTGTCATAGAGTATCCTTGCCTTAGTCCCACTCCATTTTTAACATTAACTGATTCTATATCTAATTGATATGTATAGTAATTATTTTCATATAATTTCTTAATAATATACACTAAAGCTTCATACATTTCCAAATTTACTAAACTTACCCATAGTCTATTTTTATTTATTCTATTATATGCCTTCTCTATATTTATAAAACTCATATATAACTGTTTACTTGAATTCCTACTCATATCCATAAGTTGTGTAACTACAAATAAACTATCTCCTATACACCTATCTGATCTAAACCCTCCTTGCATTCCCCCTCTATATTATTTTGTTCCATCCATTTTGCAATTCTTTCAGCCACCATATACGAGAAAACTTTATATAAATCTGATATTACCACTATCGGTCTATAAATGTTTAACCTTCTATGATCCTTACCCTTTCCTTTAAATAATAATCTTAGTCTTGTATTACTCTAACTACCCGAAAAAATTCACTTCTGTGTCATCTTATTAAAGCATGATAATAGCTTTACTTTTGTCCTTTGCTCTAAATTCATTACCATCTCTGCTGCTCATCCATCTAAACCTCTTGCCTTTCCATTTTTCAATTTCTTCTCTGCCTCATTCAGTTCATTTTTTGTAAACCTAATATTCCCATTACTATATGCTTACTTTTGTCCTTTGCTCTAAATTTATTACCATCTCTGCTGCTCATCCATCTAAACCTCTTGCCTTTCCATTTTTCAATTTCTTCTCTGCCTCATTCAGTTCATTTTTTGTAAACCTAATATTCCCATTACTATATGCTTTCATGTTTTCTATCACTCTATATTTCACATCTAACATCTTTTTTATATCCATTACATATCTATTTAAGATTCTCTCCAATTCTTTTCTCGAGCTACACTCCATTCCCTCATCATCTAGTAATACTATTTCTCTCTCCCCTACATTTCTCATTTTAATGTAATTCCAAAATTTTTTGCTCCCATCTTTTCCACTTTTATTAATATCCTCCAACAATTTACTATTCCATTTCATTCTCTCTCTATAATTATCTATTTAAACCAACTTCTTTTTTTTTCTAAGTACTTTTCCCATTTAGCATTAATATTTTTTTCATTTTCTTTGTTTTTAATAGCACACTTACACTCTCTGCATGCTTGTTTCCTCTCTTTTATACTTTTACTAACTCATTTTTTTATTACTTTTTATTCTTCTGAATATTCTCACCTAAAACCTTATTTGTCACTTTTTCTATTTCATTATACCAGTCCTTAAACTCATTCACAACCAACTCTTCCATGGTTTCTTTAATTTGTATTTTATACTCTTACCAACTTATCATTCAATCTCCATCCACATCTTTCACTATTGTTTCTACTTTTATTTCTATTCTCCATCACATTACTAACCATTTCTATTACAATGAAGTTGTGATCACTATTACATACTCTCTTTTTATTAACAAACACCTTAATTTTCCGTACATTATTAATTCTTTCTTTCTCTACCAATACATAATCTATAGTGTGAAAAATATTATTACCAGACTATGTGTATGGGCCCTTATAAATAATTGATAAATTCCCAATGCTCAAATTCACTCTCTGACAAAATTTATTTAAAAGCTGTCCAGTCTTATTATCTACATCATCAATTTCTTCAATATGTTTATTCATATCCCCTATAGCCATTAATCTCTTCCCATTTTCTTTAAAACTCTGTATATCCTTAACTAGACAGTCATATATGCTACTGTTCCACTCCATTATAGTTTGGCTATTGTTAGTGGCTATATAAACTATAGCCACCATCCATTCTTATCTACCCAACTTTATTTTAAACCACAAATATTCTTGACATTTAACAGTATTTAAATATTTTTTGATATAATGCCACCACCCCTTTTTTCTTTCTTTTTTCTATTTATATCCTGCCATACCGAATCTTCCAGAATAGGTTCTTCTTCATTTAGATGTGTTTTCAATACTGCTAATACCTCAAGCTCTTCATTTTCAATTGCTTTGTTTAATTCCAGCCACTTTTCTAGTCTCCTACCACCTTGCATATTCAAATACCCAATTTAACAATTTCTTCTTTCCTAACTACTCTTTCATAAATTCTTTTGATTCTTTCTTCTCCATTACATTTATAGATAATTTTCTTACTATTAATTTTACAGACCCATTCCCTCTCCACATCTACACTTATATCTAAATAAACTACCTTTTGCTTATTTCTTATATCACATCCATTCTTCTTTTTGATGATACTGCAAAAAAACAGATGGCACCACTATATTTAACCCAAAAATAATATTTCAATGAGCAAATCTGACGATTATTTACTCATATAGAACAGAATTTTAGTCCAATAACAGTTTTAATGTTTTACTAAAATCATAATAGAAATAAAATACTAATTTTCTACTTCACCTTTGAGTAGTAAGTAATTTATATTGCACTTTACACAAAACAGTGAAGCTAGTCTCACTCTTATTAACAAGTTATATGGCTCTGAAAGCACTTAGCCATATAACTTGTTAATAAGATTGAGAAAAGCTTCACTTTTTTGCATAATGCGCAATATAAATTAATTAAAATCATAATAATGGAGGTGAAATGTATAAAACTAGACAATTTAGATCAATTCCTAAGAATAGTGATTTTGATATTTATTATTCTCTTGGTTGTAGGATTAGAATACTTTAAAATGATTATCTTTTTATGTCATTTGCTAGAAAATAAAATACTTATATTTACTGTTTTTTTTAGAAGTTGGTTGCGGTCCTCCTCCTCAATTAGAAAATGGGTTTATAAAATTTTTTCCACAAACAACTATCAATTCAACTGTATATTATCACTGTCTTCCTAATTATATGATGAGAAGTAAAATATTTTCAGTATGTGAAGATAATCTAACCTGGTCTACAATTAATACTCAATGTGAAGGTAATAATAATAATAATAATACTATCACTACTACTACTACTACTACTGCTGCTACTGCTGCTACTACTGCTGCTGTTACTACTACTACTATTATGTAACTAAAAGGATTAATAAAGTTTACTATTGTTGTAACTTAATAATAATAATAATAATAATAATAATAATAATAATAATAATAATAATAATAATAATAATAATAATAATAATAATAATAATAATAATAATAATAATAATAATAATAAAAAAGTGTTCTATAATTTTTTATATTTAAAATGTGAAAATTTAAACTTAAATGTAAATTCAAGGGCATAAGGACATGTATACATTTGTGTAGACAGGTCAGTCAGAGGAGGGCAAGAGGGACAACCGCCCTGGGCCTCACAATAATAGGGGCCTCAACTTGGCAGTTTAATATGTTAAACAAAAATATAGAAGGCAAAGTGATGTCATGCTTCGTAGAAAGGCCTTAATTTTACAGTTAAATTCCCCTAAAAATATTAAAAAAAAATTTTTCCAAGCAGATATACCATGAGTCAAAAACATAAGCCAGTTTAGGGATGAGGTGCCAATTTGATGACTCTGCAACAAAAGTGACTGCAGCGCTCGGCAACTGGAAGAACTATTAATCACAGTCACCGGTCAGTCATTTCTGTGCTAACAGTGTTTTATGATATTAGCAGTGCTAGAGTGAACCTACCCTATCCAGGTGCTACTGAATGTGCTTGCTTATTTCTGCAATTCATAACTAACTGCTTCTGGAGTCCTGTTTTTGGCTCTGTCATTAAAAACTCTTTTTCTTCTCTCTCTCCCCATGTTCTTATTTTAAATTTTGAAGGGTGTCTAAAACACTAAGGGACCCCAGACCTCACATTTTCTCTGAGAATCCCTGTGTAAATATTTATATTAAGTAGTAGCAGAGATATTACAACTATTGTACTGGTCAAAACAGGTTTATCCATCTAACAAACTGGAACTCACTGAAACATACTTCAAACCTAGTCAAGCCCAAGATTTAGATCAGGGACAACCTGAATTTGAACCCATCACTTAAGCCCCAGATGTAACACCTAATGGATAACAGAACAATGATGGCACATGAGAATTAATTTTAAATCCAGACTACTACTAGAGTGGAGAAGACAATGAGACATCTATTATGATGTGAAGCTGTGCATATATATATATATATACAATGATATATATGCTGGCTTCACCATTCACTGTGGACTAACTAAGACCCTAAGTCCAACCACAGTCAATGTATGCTTTTTTCAAACTTAAAGAATGATTTGCATCAACAGTTATATATTATTTTAAGGGAAATTATTTTAAGAGGGGGAAAAGTTAATGAAATAAAATATAAAAAAATAAGAGAATTTTTTTAAATTTTTCTTTAATTTTAAAATATGATGGCAGAAAGAGATAAGATAAATTTTCATAATTAAACCTAACCCATTAAAGAATGCAATTACTTTATGAAAGTTTTTAATTAAAAGAAAATAAATAACAGTGAAAAATTTGAAACAATCGGCTAATAAGTAGTTTAATTAAAAACACAATTGAGGAAAAGTGGTATAAATAAACTTTTCTTTTGTTCTTCAATCTAAAAAAAAGCTCTTGCTAAGGACTCTTATATTAAGAATTTCTAGAATCGGCTGAAAATTATTCTTTTAAAAAAGAAATTTTTTTGAATTCCTGCTTGCTGCCTTTTCATTGTTGCTATAGATTATTTGCTTTACATGTATTTAAATCCAGAACTTTGTTACTCTACAGAAATCCTGGGGTAGTTTTCTTTGCCATCACTCTCCCATCTCTGGGATTGGAGTTGTAAATATGGGAGCCAGCCTAAGAAGCAAAAAAAAATACTTGACAAATATACCCTGTAATAATTAATTCTTTCTATGGAAATATGAATAAAAAAAAGGAACTGCCATGCAACATCAATGGAACCCATCTTGACACCCCGCTCTAGTTACCAGTAACTATCCTCTTATTTGAAATGTGTTTGTCTTTTCTCAAAGTGAATCTAGATATATGTTGTTTTTTTTATTTAAACATTTTGTAAATTGTTTTTTTTTTTAAAAAAAAAATTGTAATTGGTATTGGGCTTAATATGTATAATAGTGATAATCTTCTTAAGCTAGGTGAAAATACCTTACTAAACTTGGTCGCCATTATACATTTATAATTAAGCATTTCATTTTATGTATATGTATATGTTTTAAAGACAAAAAAAAAAAAAAAGAAAAGAAACAAAAATGCAGAAAGCACAAATTTTCTCCCCCCTGATTAATAATGAAGTGTTACCTATTAAGTTCTAGTTAATTGGTATAGGACTTTAGATTTAATGATTAAAGATCTGATTTAGTTCTTTTGTTAAAAAAAAAGAGAGGCCCTTACCTATATTTTTTTGCCATATATATTTCTCCTTAATTCAATTCAAAAAAGGTTACAAACATATATGTGTATTTTTTAAGAATGTAAAATAAAACTTTTGTTTTTCATCTAGCTGTAAATGACAGGGAACAGTTGCTCATATTTATCAATATTAGGGTGGGCTGGCTGAACATTAACTAATTTTTTTTAACATGTCTCCCTCTTTTGCCTAAGTGATTTAATTGTATTGGAAAATAAAATAATTATTTTATCAGGGATTTTTTTTGGTTAGATTTTCATAATGTTTTGTATATGTTTACCAACTGTTTTTCTTTTAAATTTAAAGGTCGTTGGAATGTATTTATATTATATTACTTACTGGGTGATCTTGTGGCAGGTCTCTGCACATTTTTGTGCCTTCCTCACTAAGTCAACATAAGCTAACATCCATCTTGGGATCGCAATGAAGATTAATAAAAAAATTGGATCTCATATCTTTCATATATATAGAACTAAACATAAGCAACAAACTCCATACCTGAATTCAGATTATGTGGTTTGTGAATGAAGTCCATTTTCTCTAACATAGTTTAGAGGTGGAGAACTACACAGTCTCATGTTAGCCTCTTGGTGGCCATTTGTGTGTTGGGATTCATCATTTTCCACAATATTCTGTCATCTTAGTCTGCAATATTTTATATTTATTTCAAAAACTTTCTCTGCAGAAGGAGAATCACTATTAAATTTTTTGTTAACAGCAGAGGATGGTATTTTTTAATGTTTTCCTAAGAATATGTTAGTTAGTTTGGCTGGCAATCCGAATCATGTACTCTCACCATAGTGTTAATTATGTCTGTCTTTCTCTTTCAATCATGTAACCTGTCCATTGGTTAGAAATGTTCCCAACTTATAATGTGAAGTCATTTTTTAAAGGGCCTTTTTTCATATCTGGATATAGTTTCAGGAAATAGCCTGCAGATCAATTAATCAATTCATTGTACTCTGCAAATGTAAAATAATAAAGTTTTTCTTTTGTTTTTTTCATTCACTATTATTAAAACTCTGTAGCATTGTTTTCTTCAGTAAACCTGATCAATATATACATGTTTAAATTTCTCCTTAGAGTCTTGTCTCTCCTTGACCACCGGAAAACATTAAGAATAAATTCTAGTGAGGTTTGAGGAGTAAGTTGCTTAGTAGCAATCTGGAGGAATAGGTGAGATTTGAACCCCCTCTACCTGCACCTTTAGTTAGGTTAAAGCAGCTCTACTTTTTATACTGTTACAGTATTTTTTTTGTATAATCTGGCATCCCCAGTGTGGTCTTACTGATTTGAGATAGACCCTGAGATATGATAATGGGAGTTTCATTATTAGAAAATTTTTTTTTGTGTTTTTTTTTGTAATAATAGTGAATGACAGAAGTTTATATATATATTTTGTTGCCCTTTCTTTGTTTTCTATCAATTATATGTTCGACAAGATGTGAAATCAATCAGTTCAGTTGAAAATTAAAACCAAATCAGATTTAATATTTTTTCTTTCTTTTGCTAGGAAGGGAGACAGAGTGATCAAACAAGGAGCAGAGAAAAGGTGGGTTCAAGTAGAGTTTTTTACCCATCCTCTGACAGTAGTAATCATATTTTATTGAAGTGTATATCAAATACACATAGTTATACTCACATATACAACATATAGAACAAGATAGTAAATAAATGAATAAACACAAATAGGGCAGGAACTATGGATAGGTTAAGATATAAATAAAAAAGCTGGCAGCTTAAAAAGGACAAGAGTTCCAGGGATGGTTGGGAGAGTGAAGCAATTTTTTTTTTGAAAAGCAAAGTAGAAAAATAAAAATAATTGTAAAGACAGCACTAATATAAAGACTAAAAATAACAGCAAACCAAATATTTTTTAATTTCTTTTATCTATTCTCTTTCTCTAGTAAATATGTATAGCCAGAAGGAGACATGGATTCACTACGACTACAGAAAAACAAAGATGACACAGATAAGTCACTTTCAGAAAAGATGTTGAAAGACCAAATTCCAATTATAAGATCTAGAGACATAGATACACCAGAACCACAATGGGTACGAAAATGGATGGAAACTGTGTTAAAAAAATAGAAGAATGCAAAGAAGAATGTTGACAATATAGAGCAGAAATCAACAGGATAAAAAAAAAGAGAGAAACAACAAAGCAAGAATGAAACAAGAGAATCAATCAAGAGATGATAGTCTTCAAAATGTGAATAAAGAAAGCATAAAAATCATGGAAAGAACAGACAGCCCAATGGTGGTAAGATTTAATAACATGAAAACTTTTCAGGGTGACATAGAAGAAACCCCATGGCACACTTGCAAAGTTTACAAGAGCTGTTCATGTTTCAGGAACTCATAGAAGATGAAAAGCTATTGGTCACAGTTAACCATTTACATGGATCTGCCCAGGATTGGTGGCACTGTGTAAATAAAAAACCAGTAACATTTGCAGATTACCACATCATCTTAAGAGTTTTTGGAGTAAGGAGAGGCAAGATGAGATAATTCACCATATATCTCAAGAAAAGTACTGCATTTCAAAAGGAGAAACCCACATCCAGTTTTTTCTGCACCAAGTGCCTTTGTTAAAATCATTGACTGCTTTCCATTTGTCAAAGGGGCAGATTATACATATAATAAGGTACAATATGCCTCTCCACAACAATTGATGCTGTCCTGCCACAACTGTGAAATTGATGAGATAGTATAGTTACTAACTGCTATAGATTTTGGAAACCTAAATAATGAGCACAGAGACAAAGGAAAAAAGAATTGACACACCCAAAATACAAATGGCTGGTGTCAGAAACTGCTATGATGATGATCAAAACACACAACAATTCCAGAAAGATACAGGTACTATAATTTATATACCCCAGATAGAACTCCAGGATGAAACAGAAGAAAGTATTGGGGAAAATGAAAGAGTGGCATCAGCATTCATGTGCGAACTGGAAGAAGATGATTATAGACTACCATACTCGAAGTGCCCTACAATTAAAGCACTTCTAGAAGATGTCCCAGTTACAGCTTTAATGGACACTGGCAGTCAAGTGTCACTTGTATCAAAAGAATGGTGGGATACAACAGTAGGAACTCATGTACTACTGAAACAGTTAGAGCTGTTTCACCTATTATCTTCAATAATAATATATTTTGTTGCACTCAGATTGCATGTATTTCTTTAATTTAAAACTTTGACTGTGCTTATAATATAGCAGAGTATGTGTGTGTGTATAACCATTCTATTAATTACAATATAGAAATACAGTCTTAAATATTTATATAGACGCATATTCATTTACGCTTGTTAAAATTAAAATAAACATAACTGTGTAATTAAAATTTATATATAACAGAATAATAAGTTTAAATTTCTAATATTACTTATTTTTTAATATTCATTCTAAATAATTATTTATTTAAGTCAGCATTCATTTTAAATAATTTTCAAGTCAAAGAATTTTCAGTTCTATCAGTTTTAACATTTCCAAAAATAAATCTTTAGCTAAAAACTTGACCCATTTAAAAATTATAACTAAGATCAATTATAAATTTCAGTCAGGCATAAATCTATACTAATTGCTTTGCAAAACTATAGCTATGACGCACATTGCAACTCTCTTAAGAATATCATCTTTGATTCTGGAGCTAACTAAGACGTCAATTGATTCTGGAGCTAACTAAGACGTCAATTAGAATAAAAGAGCCTTTGTAAGTCCAGATTTAGCTATACTAAATATTTTACTAACTGGATATTTGGTTAAAGACTAGATCGAACCAGTCATCAGGTGAGGTGGTATGACTAAAAGTAGGAAGAAACTACTGTCAAAAATATAGTATAAAAGAGAGCTGTAGTAGCTATCAAAATCCACCTAAATCCATCCATCTAAATCCATAACATCTAGATCCATCCTTCTACTGTTGCTGTTGCTGTTAAAAAGTTGCTGAAATATTTCTGAAGACCAGAGCTTAAAATTAAATAAGAGATATATCCAGTTGCCATGGCGAATAGTTAGCTATTTAAAGCTTGGCCAGAGATAGTCTGTTCACACTAAAAGAAGGAAAGTGATAGTTGAAAAATGTTGGAGAATTTTTTTTGTTGTAATGATAATTATTTAAGAAACTAATTGTGAATAACTTATCGAAATTATAAAATTGGTCATCATTACATTTAACGCTAATGGCTGCCATGGAAAAGGCTAAAGCCAGCCTTAGTAGTTCAGAAGAATCCATAAACTTAGATGAAAACAGAGATTTAAAATTTGAGAATAGGAAAATAAATTCATTAAAAGTAAATTACCGAGAATCATGAAATCTTATTCTGGGGAATAAGTAGAAATATCCAGTAAATCGAATAGTGATAATGTGGGGGAAAAAAATCGAAAAAAAAGTAAACATTAGAAATTCTAATCTAAAAATAGAAAATACAAAAGGAAAACATGAATCCAAAGCTGTAAATCAGTCAGGGGAGATAGATAATGGTAAAAAGTACTTACAAAAAAAAAGCAAGTCCTGAAACCCCATTTGAATAAAGTTACAACCCTCGAAAACATTGCAGATCGGAAAATCACCTCAGAAGGTTAATTCAAACTCATATTCTGAATCTGATAAAATAGATTTTGGCATGAACTACCTTTCTGAGCAAAAAGTATGTAGTTCTGATGATCAGAACGAAAGCTGTAAGCCCACTTCCGGTGGTACAAGGGCACTACTCAGAAATAAAAAATTTAAAAACCAACAACAAAATCACAAAGATCTAATTCATGAGTCAGAAAATAAGAATACAAAGCCAAAAACAAACACAATACCCTCTGGGGACTTAAGTTCAAACCCTGGATCCCCAAAGTCCTCAGTAACATTGAACATTATGCAGTATAAAAATATCTCAACTGTTAAAGTTAAAAATCTGGAAAATATAAATGAAACACAGCCTAATATACAAGAGCAAATATATCATATTTCTCATAACCAATATATGATGCCAAAAACCACAAGGGTGACTTACAACACCAGAAGCAAGAAAAGTTTGGGAAATGATCTAATCACTGCAAACAACAACTATAATTTGGAGTTTCCAACACTAAGACCTAAATCCATACCACAACAGGTGAATAGAGAAAACACTACAAACAACCCTGTTGATAAAAACAAAAGCCAAGAGCTAATGTCATATGCTCAAAAGGCTGCTGTGGGATCTCATACAGTTGGAGCAATTAAAAATAGTAGTCAAGACAAAAGCCTTAACAGTTGGAGCAATTAAAAATAGTAGTCAAGACAAAAGCCTTAACAGTTGGACCAATTAAAAATAGTAGTCAAGACAAAACCTTACTAATAAGGACAGTCATAGACATTAGAAGGCCTTAGAAATAATGGGCTTGGACAATGCTGCAGTTGCTCTAGACTCCATGATGGACAACTCATCCATAATTACTGAAGGAGGCATATGTGACCCAAACCAACATAAAAATTTATAAATGATAAATTCAATCAATCAATTCCTGCCCTTCTGATGAAATCCTTCCAACCATATAAGCATGAGAATGCACTGATCTTATCTACAACAGACAACAGGATTAGCCTTTTCAAATTCCCAGTGGCAACACTACTCGAACTGCTCAAATCACAAGACCTTTGTAAATCGGTATACAAAATACTATTCCACCCAAATGACCAATACCTGGTTGTTCAGTTTACCAATTCTATAGCCAAGGAGGCCTGTAGAAACCTGTATAAAACCCTTGGAAGTAGATATCTTGTCACAGTCGATCTTGATCACCCAACATACCTAAGTGGAACTGCTCGGAATTGTGGCATAAACTTTGGAATGACCGACTTGCAAAAGTTACTTGCTCCATATGGAAAGATAGTCTCATTTGGCTATAAACCAATAGATGATGATGAACCTCAAATGCTCTCGAACATAGCAGAATTCAAAATAATGCTGGGGAAAGGTACTTCTTCTCTAGTGATCCCGAGTCTTGTGGAAGGCTATGAAGTCCCCATCATTATTAACATTAGAGGAATAGCCCCACAATGCTTTCATTGTCTAAAAAGAGGACACCTTATAAGAGAATGTCCAGCTTGAAAATGTGTACACTGTAAAATGACATGGGAAAAATACCACAAATGCACCAACAAAAGAATGATATCAGCTGAGACATCACTGAAGCTGGAATAAATGTCAAAAATCCATCCACACATGGAATCAAGCTCATCTCAACCAAAAGCAGTTGCTTCAGGGTATCGTCTATTATCCCTTGGTCCCTCAAGACACCTTAGAATGCAGATCAGTCATCCATCCTCAGATGATGAAGACATGTCGGAGGAAATGGGAATTGGGGATGAAGTTGCAATGGCCATAGATTGCAGAATCAATTTGCCTCATCAGGATGCCCCTTTTCAGCGAAAGAGGAAATACAAATCCAGGAGGGGTGGATCATCATCAACCACATCTACATCTTGTGAAGAGGTTGCAGTTGTAAGGTACCTTGTTGATCTAGAAGAACAGAGACCAACCATCACTACTCCCAAAGAGAAGAAAACTAGATTTTCCCCGAACCTCATGGATCTTCCTAATGATGTAGAGCAAGATGAATCCGTCGGCAGTATAATAAAGCTGCCCCACCATTGAAGTGAGAGTTATGAGCAGATTATTATTACTAAACAATTTGAGAGTAGCTCTACCCAGTCAAGTGCCTTAGGATATCCTCTACCAGAGTCTGGATCAAAAAAGACCGATCAAGGCAACCCAGACCAAGTGGAAAGGACTCAGCAACATAATCCAATATCAAGTTGATAATGTTCAACATAATTTCTGTGAACATCAGGTGTCTGAATTCTCATGATAGAGCTTATGCCCTGTCACATTGGTTTAGGCAGTAGGTACCAGATATTTTGTGTTTGTGTGAGACAAAATTGCACCATAACTCTGACACAAGAATTATCCAATTAATGCAGTCATTGGGTCATTTTCATTATTCATTTTCCGATACCAGGAATAGCAATAATGATTAACAATAAGTCACTGATTACCTTTTTAAAAATTCTATATATAAACACAAATAGCCTGATTGCAGTGATACAGTATAGAGGTTGAACATTCAACCTTGTGAACCTATATTTATCCAAAAACTCGAACTTCCATTTTCAGCACTATTCACTCAATAAACATAGCGCTGAGAACCAGTCCATTCCCGACCATAATCATTGGTGATTTCAACCATAATTATGAAACATTTCAAGCAAAATTTATCAACAGCTTCAAACAGCCCCTAGTAAGTGGCAGAGATTTGTTCCCAGAAGGTGCCTTTTTGTTTTACACATGATATACATGGAAACTCATAGACCTGGTATACATGTCACCATCCTTACTTTCAGTGATTGAGGCTCATCTATGGCCAGTGGCCTTTTCCAACCATTTCTCATTAGAGGTCAAAATAGAAACAGTGTTTATACAGGAGCGCATTAACTTACCACATACAATTCGAATGCTAACCACATCAAGTGCCACAAACCAATTAATCTCTGAAATCTATATTAAATTTAATACAGTCAAATTACCAACGCTCTCAATTGAAAAAGCATGGTTGACATTTACAAGCTCACTTAGTGAACTAATAAGCTGCTGTACCAAAAAAACAAGGGGTCCACTCCACCTGATTGGTGAACTGGATAGAATTGCCAATGAATTGAAGACTTTTCCATATGAAAGTCAAAACATTCATGGTATCATTGATCTTAAGAATAGATACAGAGTCAAACAGAAAGCCATTGCAGAATACCTCTCAATAAAGAGGGCTAGGCAATATCTAAATGATCAGCATTGCTGGACAAGGGGCTATCTTAAATGGGCTCTTGGGTCTGGCAGAAACTCCAGAGCCCCAAAATCAATTGGAGATAAATGAAAAAAAATATATAGGTGAATCTATGCTGCTCAGGATCAGGAACTATTATGAGAAAAAGCTTCAACCATTAGGTATAACAGGATCCTGCAGAAATTTTTAAAAAGACAGACAACGAGCCACATAAAATCACCGAAGCCAGAATATTGGCAAAACTTAAAGCACTCCCTGATGAAACACATCCTGGGCTTCCTGCTGGTACACCTAAGATCATTTACCATCCCAATCATTAAAAGGATGGTGGACCTCCTGGCAGAGAACAGTTGGGACATTCAAGGTTTCTATCTTATTGCTATGGTGCCTTTGCTTAAAAAACCAGAGTGCCCTAGTGACTTTGAAAATCTCAGGCCAATCTCAATGAGCCCTCTTTTCATAAAGATCATTGAGGGTCTGATAAAAGATGACATCCAGGAGAACATCATCAGTCAACTGTCTGCCTGCCAGTTTGCAAAAAAGGGTAGCTCCACAGCAGATGCCATCAGCAGATTTTGCCTCATTGTTGATTATGTTCGTGGGGAAAAAATGTCCTGGCCAGTTGCAGTTCAATTAGACTTTGTCAGTGCCTTTGACTGCATCAGGATCAATGTGCTCCTTAGTGTAGTGGAAGAGCTCCAAGTGCCCAAGGCATATCTCCAAATGATTGAGAACCTTCTACAAAATAGAGAAGTGTTTCTCTCATTGGATGGTCGAGTTGCTCAAAAAAAATCTCAGGCCAATCTCAATGAGCCCTCTTTTCATAAAGATCATTGAGGGTCTGATAAAAGATGACATCCAGGAGAACATCATCAGTCAACTGTCTGCCTGCCAGTTTGCAAAAAATGGTAGCTCCACAGCAGATGCCATCAGCAGATTTTGCCTCATTGTTGATTATGTTCATGGAGAAAAAAATGTGCCAGCCAGTTGCAGTTCAATTAGACTTTGTCAGTGCCTTTGACTGCATCAGGATCAATGTGCTCCTTAGTGTACTGGAAGAGCTCCAAGTGCCCAAGGCATATCTCCAAATGATTGAGAAGCTTCTACAAACTAGAGAAGTGTTTCTGTCATTGGATGGTCGAGTTGCTCCAGGATTTCAGCTAAGCATTTCCATTCCGCAGAGCTCGCCACTAAGTGCACTCCTCTTTGCAGCCTATATAAACCCATTGCTGTTGTGCATCGAGGCAACACTCTCGGATGTTGCCATACCTTTGCTGAGAGAGAGCATTCATCAAGATTCCTACATGGGTGATGTTTCTCTCATCTCAGGATGAGTTTTCTGGGCTAGAGAATATCTTGGATCACTTTGCTAGTGAATTTGGTTTAAGAGTCAATGAGGCCAAGTTGGCTATGTGGTCAATCAAATCAGGAAAGCAAATCCTTGGAAGATTCAGAGCAACTCCACAAAAGTTTCTAGGATTCATGTTGGCCTTCCCTCCTTACATCATGAGGAAGAAGCTTGAAGAATCCCTGTTAAAGAAAGTTGTAAATTCAGTCATCTCGCTGTCAAAGATCCGGTTGTCATTGTTGGGAAAGGTCACCCTTCTCAATGCCATAGTATTGCCAAAAATCACATATTTTCTGGCTGGGTTTTCCCCTACAAGGGCATTCATTCGCAAGGTGGAAACTCATTGCAGAAGACTATGTTGGGGCAGAAAAGCCCCAGTCATAAGTCTCAGTCTTCTACAAAAACCAAAGGCTCATAATGGGCTTGGACTACATTCAATCTCCACATTCCTATTTCAAAGGACATATACTAGTAAAATTATTTAGCCAAAACCCATGTATGGAGAGCTCCTTGCCATTGGTGAAGGTAGAACCAATGGATTGTCCTCCGCCCAAACAAACAAGCATTTGGCTGCAACAACAAGTGTCAATGATTGTAGGGAAAACTAATATATCAGCCACTATGTTTGGCTTCAAGCTTAACTATTGGGAAGCATTTAGTATGACACAAAACAATGAGTCGACAGTGGAGAGTCTTCTCTCAATCAGCATTCCCAGGTTTGCTAGGTTGGCAAAAAGGATAAGACTCAAACCTAGGCTAGTGGATTTTCTGAAAAAGTCAACCTCGGAGCCCTCCCAACATGCACCCTGCTGTGTTACAGGTGGGGATATAGAATAGATCCAATGTGCCTGATGTGTAATAAAAATGAAGAGACAATAAGCCATATCTTAGATCAATGGGAAATATGGAATAATCTTCGTTTTTGTGCCCTTAAAAGATTCAGGGAAGCCGACATTACAGGTAAAAATATTGCAAAGGTGGTAAAGAGTGGCCTTTATAATAAAATTAGACTGGTCACCTTTGTAAATTTTGCACTATGGATAGTGAGAAATAAGAAAGTCTTTGACAATGGATTGAATAATAATCCAGAAGAGCTTTTTCTCAAGTTATTTGGTGAGGCCAAAGAATTTGATTGGAAAGTATGCCAGCACTGGTTAGCCAGTCAGACATGGTACCAACTGGAGATCTGAAGATCAAAACACTTAGGTACTTATAGTACTGTCATGGCAAAATTAAAAAAACTGGACATAATGACTCTTATGCAGAGTCTAAAAGTTGTCACATTAATATAATCCAGCCCTTTCCATTTAATTGTTATCTATTGTTAAAACTCTGAATTTGGTGGTCAACAAATTGACCCAAATAATTCCTAAGTAGCTTATATTTATGTAATTTTTTTTATTTTTTACCATTAGTTATCTTATTTATTGTTTTCATTGTAGAGCCACTGTACATTGTAAGCATGTAACCTATAATAAAAAGATGTTAAATGATATCCATATGTATCTTCTTAGTGTGAATAAAGTTGTTATTTGAAACTAAAGTTAAATAAGAAAACTGTTTCTGCAGTTTTAGAAAGCGGAACCTTAGAAAGCCACCATCCAAACTGCTCCAAAATGACAGTTGGCTAGAGACAAAGAGACAGCCATTTGCTCTTCCATGAGCGGCTACCAATGAGAGAAAGCCTCAACCATGCCCAACACAGTAAAAAAAGAAGTACACCTGAAATGCTAGAGAGTTCCCTGAATGAAATGATGGGGTGAAAGCTGCCACCAAGTAAATTTACATAGCTGCATCTAGACACAAACCCAGAGATCCCAGCCTGATTATTAAACAATGCCTTAAAGACTTTACCGGTAAATCATTCTGCAGAATGTTTAATTTCATAACTAAAATTATTCTAAATGAAAAGCTAGCCTAACTAATAAATCTCATAATTAATTATCATCTAAATGTTACATTAAACTACTTATATTAAATTTATTTAAAGCTTACAGCACTCTCAAAATTTTTGCTTGATCATAAATTATTTAAATGATTATTAATAATTTTAAATAATCATAAACATAAACCTTACAACAAATTCTTATTTCTAAATTATCATCTTATTGATCATTTTATACAATTTATTTTTATGCCATCTATTTTTAGTTTTAAGTTCATGTTTATTAATTTATGCTATGTCCATCGGAATGGAGTTTTGTGTTTTTAATAAATTATCGGGAAAAGATGGGGCAAGTAATCACTTTTATTATATCAGATTATTACGATATAAAGAATATAGTCAAAACTCCCTTCTGAAACAAAACTATTATTTACTCTAGAGTGAATCAGTATTTACAATGTCCTAACAAGTTATTTAAAATGAAAATCTTTTTTTAAAGTTATTTCAAATGAAAATCTTTTACTAAAGTTCTTTAAAATGAAAATGTTTTGCTAAAGTTATTTAAAATGTATATTTTGCATATGTTATTTAAAATGCAGATTTTGCATATGTTATTTAAAATGCAGATTTTGCATATGTTATTTAAAATGCAGATTTTGCCCAGGTTATTTAAGAATTATATTTGTGTAAGTGATTTAAAATATGAATTTAGCTAGTTATTTAAAAAGTATATTTTACGCAAGCTATTTAAAATGTAGGTTTGCGGATGTTATTTAAAACGCATTTAAGATGAGTAATTTATTTAAAAATCAATATTTTGTGTGAGCTATTTTATAATCCATATTTTAGATTATCTAAAAATCAGTTTGATATTAGATGTAGGTTATACTACATATAATTAATGTTTCCAGTTCTAATAAATCTTAAGTTTTGCTATAACTTCATTTAATTAGAGAATAAGAAGCTATGCAGAAAACCTTAAATCAGATTTTCATTAATCGCCTTTTATCATGTGATTTAATAATCTCATTTATGAACTGACCTGTGGTAGGAGCACTGAAAGAAACTAAGATTTGGCATCATTAATTTATAAAATATTAATTTAGCATTGGAATGTATTGCTAGTTTGCATAAATATGCATATCTACTTGCTATACCTATAATGGCCTACTTCATGATCATTTCCACGTCAAGTCACACCTCGAAAGTTTAGGCAAATGTGACAGTTATTTGTATTTAATGGAATCAAAGCATTTCCAAAGGGCTCATAAGCCACTCTTCTGTTCACTTAATAAAAAGGCTCCTTCCATTATAGCAAGCAGATCGGTTAGGGAACCGTTTACTAGGTAATAAACCTCAATTAAGAATACATTTGAGGCACATTTATCTGATACTATAGTTTCTAATCCACTAGAATCTGATGTTCAACTGCCACACTTCAGTTCAGCTTCCCTAGAAATTAACTTTGGCTTTGATCCGATTCAGAATCTGAGTTAATGTGTTTATCTGTATAGTAATTATATATAACACACAAATATCTTTGTAGTTAAATTTTAAACTTAGTATTAATAATATAATCTCTATCAGTTACCAATAAATCGATTACTCTAGCTGTTACTTATTTTCATTATATAAAACATAGTGTGAATTAGAACATGAAAGATGACATAAGCTTATTAAACAGTCATTTGCTAATTAAATCATTTGTAACCCAGAGAATCCACTCATTTGCTTTGTGATATTATTTTATAACCCTGAGAATCCACTCATTGCTTTGTGATATTATTTTATAACCCTGAGAATCCACTCATTGTTTTGTGATATTATTTTTTAACCCTGAGATACTCACCTGTGTGTGAACCCTATAATTAGCTTTGTAACTCTGAGTATTCACTCACTTGCGTGTGAGCTAGCTATACCCAATTGATTATGCTTTAGTATTTATTAATTGTTATATTAAATTTATGAAATATAAACTTATCTCAGTCTCATTACTTGCTCATTATCTTATGAATCACTAGTTAAGCTATATAATAATATGTAATAGGGGATGTCTCATGTTTTACTGCTTTGCTATTGAACGTGATTAAGTGTAACCGCAGGCATGTCATTCGTGATGGGTTAACATGGAAGCATGAGTGAGAGAATTGAGGTATGATCAGATGTGAGATATCACTATCCTGACTTGGTCAGCTTTTGGTTCTCTGACTTGGACTCTCAGTCTGTTGAGCAAATGTACAAACCTGACTGTTACGCTACCCGTCTCACCAAGAAAATCTGCTTATGCTATCTTAGCAAATGGAGAAAAAGCCAATATAGGAATGCATTGTTTGGGGCTTGATATTAAGATAGGAGCAACAAATATAAAACATATATTTCAGATAATGACAGGCCTGATTTGTGATGGATTGTTAGAATTAGATTTCTTAAAAAGACATGGCTCGGGAATAAACTATAGGGAAAATCAGTTTACATTTTACAACAACAAGTTAAATTTTTACAAATGGAAAAGTCCAGATATGACCAATGTAAGCTGCATACAGGAACCAACTAATTTTGAACAGAAAATGAAACAAAAGACCAGATGGAATTAGAGGTAGAAGAACAGAGCACACCTTACCTTGCTTTCAAGTGTTTTACTCATAAATTTACCAATCACAAGATATTTCCAAAACACACCCCGGCAGGTCAGGTAGAAAAACAATTTTATAAGTGGCAGCACAGTTCTAGGGTTGAAACCACATTTACCCATACCAAAATTGCTGACCAAGGGATCTAAACATGAACCTGTTCATCATCAGAACACATAAAAAGAGGAAAACAACTAGATAACAGAGCTCCAGTAATAAGGAAAAGAATTGATAGAAGACAGAGTAATAAAGTTGGCACAGCTCAGAGAGCTAATAACAAGGCCCAGAGAGGAAGGTCCACTGAAAACAAAATCATTTAAATAGGGTGCTCCAGTAAAACAAAAATTACAAGAATCCCAAGGTATGACCATGATACCTCACAGGGACATAAAATTATATCATAAGCTTTCAATTTTTTTTGAGTGTGTTTTTATATATCATTGTCATAATATATTAATCAGTATTAGTATATACTTTCAGTTTTTTAATATATATATATATATATATATATATATATAAATCAATATATCGGTATTATGATAAACTTTCAGTTTTTTTAATATAATCTATTTATCAATATTATTATAAACTTTCAGTTTTTTAATATAATGTATATATCAGTATTATTTTATGTAAATATACATATATTCTGTGTAATAGGAGCACTCTTTCCAGATCACTCTGTTTCACTCTGCAAAATCGTAGCTTTAGCCATTTTTTTTTACTTGTTTGTTTTAATGGGTTCTGGGAATATGAAGCAGTGCATATATATACAATGATATATATGCTGGCTTCATCATTCGCTGTGGTCTAACTAAGACCCTAAGTCCAACCACAGTGAAAGTATGCTTTTCTCAAACTTAAAGAATGACCTGCATCAACAGTTATATATTATTTTAAGAGGGGGAGAAGTTAATGAAATAAAATATAAAAAAATAAGAGATTTTTTTTAAATTTTTCTTTAATTTTAAAATATGATTGCAGAAAGAGATAAGATAAATTTTTATAATTAAACCTAACCCATTAAAGAATGCAATTATTTTATGAAAGTTTTTAATTAAAAGAAAATAGATAACAAAGAAAAATTTGAAACAATAGGTTACTAATAAGTAGTTTAATTAAAAACACAATTGAGGAAAAGTGGTATAAATAAAGAACTTTTCTTTTGTTCTTCAATCTGAAAAAAATCTGCTGAAGCTCTTGCTAAGGACTTTTATATTAAGAATTTCTAGAATCGGTTGAAAATTATTCTTTTAAAAAAGATTTTTTTTTTAATTCCTGCTTGCTGCCTTTTCATTGTTGCTATAGATTATATGCTTTACATATATTCAAATCCAGAACTTTGTTACTCTACAGAAATGCTGGGGAAGTTTTCTTTGCCATCACTCTCCCATCTCTGAGATTGGAGTCATAAAGATGTGAGCCAGCCTAAAAAACAAGAAAAAGGCCTGACAAATGTACCCTGTAATAATTAATTCTTTCTATGGAAATATGAATAAAAAAAAGAAACTGTCATGCAACATCAATGAAACCCATCTTGACACCACACTCTAGTTACCGGTAACTATCCTCTTATTTGAAATGTGTTTGTTTTTTCTCAAAGTGAATCTAGATATATGTTGTTGTTTTTTTAAACATTTTGTAAATTTTTTTTTTTTAAAAAAAAATTGTAATTGGTATTGGGTTTAATACAGTACCAGTCAAAACATGTTTATCCATCTAACATGAGCTGGAACTCACAAACTGTACATCAAACCCAGTCCAGCCTGAGATTTAGGTCAGGGACCAGCCTGGATTCGAACCCACCATCTAAGCCCCAGATCTAACACCTAATGAATAACATAATAGTGATGGCACATGAGAATTATTTTAATCCGGCCGACTATCAAAACTGAGCAAAACAATGAAATATCTATTAACTATGACTAAACTAAAATATACATAAGCATGGCTGTAATATGTGGAAGTGGAGGAAAAAAAAAATGACTAAACTAAAATATACATAAGCATGGCTGTAATATGTGGAAGTGAAGCATGGCTGTAATATGTGGAAGTGGAGGAAAAGGAATTCAAACTACTCAAATAAGTTAGACAATAAAATATAGTTTAATATACTGAACATTATTGAAATCCGATTAAGTTTTAATCTTCACTAAACTTAATTTTTGTTAAAACGTTTAATGCTTAAATTTTATTATTATTTAAAAAAAGAATACGTGTATCAAAATACACAAATGTTTATATGTAAAATGCTTCATTTCAATGTTTATCGATTTATTTTAAAATAGTTTTCATATACCGCTTGTTTTTACTTTAAAGCAATTAATTAAAAAACAAGCAACCTAGCTAATTACATTCTTGTGGCTTTTATTTTAATAGCGGAGATTTGATTTTTATGTAGTTGTTTTCATTTCAATAATATCTGGGTAGAATTCCTAGATTAGATTGAGTGGGAGATTAATATTTGCCCTGCCTAAGGCGTAGAAATTGGACAACAAGGAAAGTGTTTTGCGGGAAATGGAGCAACATATAAATAGCCCCCAAAATTTGGAGTGTCAGTTAATTCATTATTTGTAACTAGACAAACTGTTTCTCAAGTGAAAGTTTATATCAGTGCAGACATTTAAATTCTTAAAGGACATCAGCTGTTATTAAGTATTTTTGCTTGCAACAAGATGAAAAATTCTATACGTCTTGTCACCACCCGAATAGCTTGCTAACTCAACAAAAGACGGATTCCTGACTTCCAAGTTTGCTCCAGTAATGCCTTAAACACCTAAAAGAATCCAGAACCTCTTTACATCTACCTTGCCATGGTTTAAAGACCTGAAAATGAACTCAAGTAAAAGTGCGCACTCTACGTGAATTGCTTTTACCGAAAGGTAACTATTTTCTTTTTATTCTTCCCAGGGTAAATTAATTCTCATTAAATCTCCACTCAGTCTAATCATAAAAATCTGTATTCGTAAACTTTAAGTAATATTTATATTCACATTTAATCTTTATTGTGTTTTTGTAATGAGTTTTGGAATCTTAGTTTTAAGATTCCCAATTTGCTTTCAGTTTTGTTTATTGGAGAGTGACGAATGAGTATTTATATTTTATGCCTCACTTTTTATAAATGCTTTGGCAGTCATGCCTTTTAAATGCTTACCTGTAATTATGTTAATATTCAATAATTAATTTTAAACTCTATGTTTGCCCTATTGCTAAACCTCCAAAATCTTTTGGCTGATGACTTTATTGTCTAATTTTCCACAGGTGGGGATTTCATTTCTTATACCTCTAAAAGTGGAAATTAGAATTGTTTTTTTTTGTAATTTTATAAGATGTCAGCAGGAAGATAAAATATATCCCTCTTTAAATTACAGGTGAGCAATACTTTCGTTCTGCTAGAGTATTTAAACTTTTAATATTTCATACTCATGTGCACTCTCCGACAAATTTATTTTTGTATTTATTATGTGTGCTTTAAATTTATCAGAGCATGTACTCAGAATTTGTTTGTAAGTTTATTTTCTTTAAATGCTGAGGCAGACGTAACTGTTTTTCTAATTATTTACTTGTCCCTTATTGAGACCTTTAATTATTAATTTTAAAGTAATTTTTGCCAATCGTTTGGCTGGGATTCTTTTAATTGTTTTACTTCCTTTCAATCTTATTTTTCGGTTGTTCTTGAGGTGGATCAATCACCGTTATTTTAAATGTAGTAATAGGTGCAGTTCATATCGATATAAGGACATTCGAGGTCTGACCATGTTTAGATCTCAAAAAGCTCATCGGCACTGGTTTCTTTGATCTATTTCAGGGACATATTGTTTAAATATCTGAAAGTGAAAACCAATGTTTGGATGAATCCTCTGCTGAATAAAATTTACTTCCTTTATAATTCGTTTATTAGAAGATCAGTCGGTCTGTCATAGCTTTACCTTAGTATTTCTGGTACACGCCTGAGTTAACCCCCATTTATTGTGTCATAAACTTATACTTAATAATTTATTTTCTTATAATAAAATTTATGAAATATGTTTAAACTTAATTTGGCTGGCGTTTGTTTTTGTGATTTTGTCTCAATTGTCTAAACAATTTAAGATCTCTTGTTTCTCCCTGAGTCTAGTCGGTGCAAACCATCATCATCATCTATTCTGATCACAGTAAACAAATTTTCCAGACACGTAGTGGTCTGGTGGCACCCTCTCTATCAGAATAGATTGATAGATGAAAGATAAAAGCTTTCATCCGGCACAATACTGACAAATTATTATACATTTATAAATTAATTATATACATTAGTGTGTGCATGAATGAGCAAGCAGTCTACCAAGTGATAGAGGATTACATAGTGTCATTCACGCTATTATTTCTCATATGCTCTTTATTAGCTAAATGATACATTATAAATAAACACACATCTTTGGTGGGTCTAATATTAAGATGCCAATCGATTATTAGAAAGAATTACATAATATTGCCATTAACGCTTTGATTTACAATTCTGAAACATGGTGACTAACATATATATTTCTAGGAGTGTTCCGAAATTCATTATACATATGATATAAATTATTTTCACACCATTGAGGTCATGAAAATAAACAAAAGACAGTTGAAAAATTATATTTGAAACTATGACAAAATATTTAATGAAAAATTATTTTAACAACAGTAAGAAGAATGCTTTATTTTTCCCAAGGCATATAGATACTCTTAAATATAGAAATAAGTTACGATGGTGGGATTGTATACGATTGAAATAAATTTAATCAATAAAACTAGAAGTAGTTTGCATTTATATATATTTTAAACAGAGCACAATTTCAGTATTTTTACAGCACTAAAACTAGCTCATAAGCAAAAGAAATAATAATAATACGAAGTTTGTGAGGTACTGACCTAATAGCCAAAAGAATAACTAAGAGGAGACGGTCATGCTTTTGGATGAGAACAAAGTCTAAGCTCTCCTTCTTGGGTAGTGATTAGAGAAAAGTGGATAGGCATAGTGTGGACCAGACTTTTGCTGTATAACTGACACAAGAGGCCTTTTATCTATGAAGTGAATATGCATAGCATGTGCCAAACTTACGGGATCACCGCCAGAGGCATTTTATATGAAATAAATATGATTCTGGATAGCTCAACTATCTACGAAATGAGATATAAAAAGAAATCTATGGGTTCAAACTTGTCATAACCCCCAGATTAAAAGATTAGAAGCACATAATATTGTATATATATATATATATATACGAAGATGGGCCAAATGTCAGTATATATATATATATATATATACGAAGATGGGCCAAATGTCAGTAATGCAGTAAATATAAATGTCACTAACGACAGTGAATAAGTTTACTGCTTTAAAATAATGACCCTTATTTGAATGTGTAATTTAGACAAATAATACACTTTGCAGTTATATATATAGAGAGAGATTTCTTTAAATAAAATATAGGTTAAAATTTTACTTAGTGAAACATTAAGATTTACCCCCATCCCCTTTCTGCTATTTAAAATAAATCAATCCCACCTTCATTAATTTTACAATAAATGAAATATATAAGTACTTTATTTGATATTTTAAGCATAGACTATTTTAAAAGTATATAAAAAAAATAACTAGCAGTTATATAGAAAACAAATAATCGGTCATCTTTTCAGAAATGAATAAATAATATTTTAAAATTCCAAAGTGTTAATTAACCAAAGTTCTGGGTTCTCCCGGGTAAAAAATCCAGAGTTAAACAAATATATATTTTTTATATTAAAGCATAAACAAAATTGATGTAAAACAATCTGGCGAGCATATTAATTAATACTGTGTTATGTTTTAAAAGGGGACATTAATAATTTGCTTCATGAAGGTTTACATAAAAATGAGAGAAAAGATTTTTATAAATTAAGCTCACCTCTTTGTTTGAGATTGGCAAATTAATAATAAAGTATACATATAAAATCAAGTAATAAATAACTATAAATAAAAGACCGCACCAAAATTAAAGAAAGTTAAGAGCATATGAGAGAGAGAGTTAAATTTATAGAAATGACTTGAGAGCAACTTACCTATTAACTCTAAGACTGTTTTTTACGAGGCTCCTCGTAGACATCTGACATCACTCTAACTCAGCCGATTCTTATGCTAAAAAATTCGTTCGATATGTTTTGAAGAGGTTTTTAAAAGTTCTGTAAGATGGTGACCTCTTCCGACTTATTTTACAAGTAAAAAATAAAAAAAAACGCATTTAAACCTAAACAAAGAAAGAACATTATTTGTGATTGGTTCTTAGCAAGCTCTCAGCCGAAAAAGACATTCTGATTGGCTGGAAAGAACAAAGAAACCACTTGATCAAAGAAAATAAAGAAAAACGCTGAGATTTTCATTTTGAATCCAATTTTAAGTATTATAAAATTATATTTATGGAAATTAAAAATTATTTTCAGAGAGAATAATAATTAAAACAAAATTATTTTCGAAAAATATTGAAGATTTTAGTAAAAATATTGAAGATGTAGTAAAAAGAAATATTTACTTTTCTATAACGTAAAAGTCGATCTTTTTGTTTATATTATAGCTTTTATGTTGCCGAAACTGAATATTTTAGAATAAATAAATAGCAATTTATTTTTGAAAGAACTTTCGTTCTCTTCATAACCTGAAAAATTAATAATATACTTTTTATAAACGTATCTGAGTTGAATTTAATATTATAGGTGAATATGTTTTAACAATAGGCTTTGTCTTCAGTTTGTGAGTTGGCCAATTAAAAGATTTGATTTTTACCTCATACAACCAATAATATAATTAGCGGTTAAAAGATTAAAGCAAAACAAAGTTAAGTAATACATTAGAAGAAATCTTGATCGATGAGTTTGAGATTAGATTTAGTTTGAGGTGATGGCTTGAAAAGTTACCTGGCAATTTTAAGAGTCCAATTTAAAGTATTGCACATGCATGGCAATTGAAATGCAAGTTCTCCTGTGGCAGCAAGCTTCTATTAGCACACTGAAGTTCTTAGGTCAGGCTTTTCACTCTTGGGCAGCAGGATGGTATGGCCATGAAAGATGATGACCCAACAGGGCCGAGAAGTGATGGATTTACTGCTACGTTTAAGTTTCAAGTGATGTGTAATACATTTATAATCAGTTCTCTCAATAGTAGCTAATCTCTCCTGTGACTCGGTCATTTTATACTTTTTCTTTATCGGTTGTTTTTGAAGATGCAACAGTAAGATAATGTCCAAAAATAAATTCAAATCTATTTCCAGATTAGAAATAGATTTGACAACATGATTATAACAAAAGTATCTTTAATCTACTTAATCCCATTTATTTTAAGTAAAACTTTAATTAAAAATACCTCCCTTTAATTATTTTTGGACAATTAACCACAGGCACATCTTCCATATTGGATTTTATAATAGTTTAATAAAAAACAAGCAATTTAAAATGAAAAAGCTAAAAATGACGCACGATAAAATATTTATTTAAAAATCAATATTTTGTTAGTGAGTTTTGCTCCTATATATATATTTGAGTCCCACCTATGCATTTTAATAAAAAGAATTAATAATTGATAAAAAAGAATTAATAATAATTTTAAAACATATTATTGAAACATTAAATTTTATAATTTAGGTGCGCATCTCAAATATATACATGAAATATATATACACGACAAAGGTGCGGGATGGGAAATAGGATTTGAACAAAAGTTAGTAGATGAAAACATGAAGCTCAATCTTAACTTAAGATCGACTGCTTCATTTCTCTGCACATACAATGAAGTAAAAACAAAAACATTAAAAAAATGCCTTGACTAGGAGTTTTCAAGTGACGACCATAAGAAGCAATGAAAAAAAAAAATTACTTTTAATTTTTTTTAATGTACATTTCATTTTTTAAAACTGAGTTAGTGTTCTCTGTTATTTTTTCTTGTTTTAAGAAAAAAAATCATCTCCCACCTAAACACTCACTGCTCCACCACTTTATATATCTGCCCAACTATAGTTTAGCTGAAAATTTTATCTTTTTGCTTGCTGGAAAAAAAAATTGTTACTTAATATTTTATACTAATCTAGTCATTTCACCTTTTAGTTTCTCTTGGTCGCACCTCTGCATCTGAAAAAGAAAATTCATAGTCTGGTTATTACATGTTTAAAATTTTACATTATAGCATTAAATCAAAAAAAATTTGCTCTCAATAATTTTTTTATCTCAGTTCAAACCTTCCACTTCCAACATTTTTGCATTTGATTCACTACTGGTTAGCAAAAAATTTTTTTTATATAAAAACCAGCTAACACAGAATGATAAATGATTTATGATTTATTTACACATTATTCATATATGTCTCAATAACAAAACAATTTATATATGACTGAAGTACGTAGGTGATTACATTGAAGAATAAAAAAAAATACATATGTACTATACCTATAGGAAAAAGTTTTTTTTGAGCTTTTATGCTTGAGATACAACACAATTTCTCCACACATATTGGTTTCTAAGAAAATATATAGCAATGCAATAAATATAAAAAATTTTCAAACACATCTATTCTTTTTTGAGATATTACATTGTATCTACACATCACACATACACAACCTATGTACATATATATGCAGCACTACATATACAAGTACATAGATTTTATACACACATACATCTATATACATTACATAATACTACACACTATTGGAAAAGAGAAGAAAAAAAACTTTGGAGAAAAAATTGAAAAAAAAAATCCATACACTTGCCAAATTCTTCACACTTTGAACACATTATTTTAAACATATCAAACATGGAGAAAAAAAAACTATATCTCTTAGAACTTTTTTTTTTTAAAAAAAAATACATATAAACAGAATTCAGTACTCAGGGTAGGTGTGGGTGTTTATATCGAAGTCTCACATTAGGAAGCCAAGCCCAAGAAAAAAAAATTCTATGTACTGGTCTAAAAATGTTTATCCATCTAACATGAGCTGGAACTCACAAACTGTACTTCAAACCCAGTCCAGCCCGAGATTTAGGTCAGGGACCAGCCTGAATTCGAACCCACCATCTAAGCCCCAGATCTAACACCTAATGATTAACATAATAGTGATGGCACATGAGAATTATTTTAATCCGGCCGACTACCAAAACTGAGCAAAACAATGAGACATCTATTAACTATGACTAAACTAAAATATACATAAGCATGACTGTAATATTTGGAAGGGAGGAAAAGGAATTCAAACTACTCAAATAAGTTAGACAATAAAATATAGTTTAATATACTGACAAATTATTATACATTTATAAATTAATTATATACATTAGTGTGTGCGTGAATGAGCAAGTGGTCTACCAAGTGATAGAGGATTACATAGTGTCATTCATGCTATTATTTCTCATATGCTCTTTATTAGCTAAATGATACATTATAAATAAGCACATATCTTTGGTGGGTCTAATATTAAGATGCCAATCAATTATTAGAAAGAATTAAATAATATTGCCATTAACGCTTTGATTTACGATTCTAAAACATGGTGACTAACATATATATTTCTAGGAGCATTCCGAAATTCATTATACATATGATATAAATTATTTTCATGCCATTGAGGTCGTGAAAATAAACAAAAGACAGTTGAAAGATTATATTTGAAACTATGACAAAATATTTAATGAAAAATTATTTTAACAATAGTAAGATGAATGCTTTATTTTTCCCAAGGTATATAGTTACTCTTAAATATAAAAATAAGTTACGATGGTGGGATTGTATATGATTGAAATAAATTTAATCAATAAAACTAGAAGTAGTTTGCATTTATATATATTTTAAACAGAGTGCAGTTTCAGTATTTTTACAGCACTAAAACTAGCTCATAAGCAAAAGAAATAATAATAATATGAAGTTTGTGAGGTACTGACCTAATAGCCAAAAGAATAACTAAGAGGAGACGGTCATGCTTTTGGACGAGAACGAAGTCTAAGCTCTCCTTCTTGAGTAGTGATTAGAGAAAAGTGGATAGGCATAGTGTGGACCAGACTTTTGCTATAACTTACACAAGAGGCCTTTTATCTATGAAGTGAATATGCATAGCATGTGCCAAACTTACGGGATCACCACCAGGGGCATTTTATATGAAATAAATATGATTCTGGATAGCTCAACTATCTACGAAATGAGATATGAAAAGAAATCTATGGGTTCAAACTTGTCATATCCTCCAGATTAAAAGATTAGAAGCACATAATATATATATATATATGAAGATGGGCCAAATGTCAGTAATGCAGTAAATATAAATGTCACTAATGACATTGAATAAGTTTACTGCTTTAAAATAATGACCCTTATTTGAATGCTGTAATTTAGACAAATAATATGCTTTGAAATTATATATATAGAGAGAGATTTCCTTAAATAAAATATAGGTTAAGATTTTACTTAGTAAAAGAAACATTAAGATTTACCCCCATCCCCTTTCTGCTATTTAAAATAAATCAGTCCCACCTTCATTGATTTTACAATAAATGAAATATATAAGTACTTTATTTGATATTTTAAACATAGACTATTTTAAGAGTATATAAAAAAATAACTAGCAGTTATATAGAAAACAAATAATCGGTCAGCTTTTCAGAAAAGAATAAATATTATTTTAAAATTCCAAAGCGTTAATTAACCAAAGTTCTGGGTTCTCCCTGGGTAGAAAATCCAGAGTTAAACAAATATATATATACATTTTTATATTAAAGCATAAACAAAATTGATGTAAAACAATCTGGCAAGTGTATTAATTAATACTGTGTTATGTTTTAAAAGAGGACGTTAATAACTTGCTTCATGAAGGTTTACATAAAAATGACAGAAAAGATTTTTATAAATTAAGCTCGCCAGTTTGTTTGAGATTGGCAAATTAATAATAAAGTATACATATAAAATCAAGTAATAAATAACTATAAATAAAAGACCACACCAAAATTAAAGAAAGTTAAGAGCATATGAGAGAGAGTTAAATTTATAGAAATGACTTAAAAGCAACTTACATATTAAAGCAAAACAAAGTTAAGTAATACATTAGAAGGAATCTTGATCGATGAGTTTGAGATTAGATTTAGTTTGAGGTGATGGCTTGAAAAGTTACCTGGCAATTTTAAGAGTCCAATTTAAAATATTGCATGTGCATGGCAATTGAAATGCAAGTTCTCCTGTGGCAGCAAGATTCTATTAGTGCACTGAAGTTCTTAGGTCAGGCTTTTCACTCTTGGGCAGCAGGATGGTACAGCCATGAAAGATGATGACCCAACAGGGCTGAGAAGTGATGGATTTACTGCTACATTATTTAAGTTTCAAGCGACGGGTAATACGTTTATAATCAGTTCTCTCAATAGTCGCTAATCTCTCCTGTGATTCAAAATTCAGTCATTTTATACTTTTTCTTTATCGGTTGTTTTTGAAGATGCAACAGTAAGATAATGTCCAAAAATAAATTCAAATCTATTTCCAGATTAGAAATAGATTTGACAACATGATTATAACAAAAGTATCTTTAATCTACTTAATCCCATTTATTTTAAGTAAAACTTTAATTAAAAAATACCTCCCTTTAATTATTTTTGGACAATTAACCACAGTCACATCTTCCATATTGGATTTTCTAATAGTTTAATAAAAAACAAGCAATTTAAAAAGAAAAAGCTAAAAATGACGCACGATAAAATATTTATTTAAAAATCAATATTTTGTTAGTGAGTTTTGCTCCTATATATATATTTGAGTCCCACCTATGCATTTTAATAAAAAGAATTAATAATTGATAAAAAAAAATTAATAATAATTTTTAAACATATTATTGAAACATTAAATTTTATAATTTAGGTGCGCATCTCAAATATATACATGAAATATATATGCACGACAAAAGGAGTGGGATGGGAAATAGGGTTTGAATAAAAGTTAGTAGATGGAAACATGAAGCTCAATCTTAACTTAAGACTGACTGCTTCAATATGTATAATGGCAATGAATCTTCTTAAGCTAGGTGAAAATGCCTCACTAAACTTGGTCACCATTATACACTTACAATTAAGTATTTCATTTTATGTATATCTTTTAAAGACAAAAAAGAAAAGAAACAAAATGCAGAAAGCACAAATTCTCCCTCCCCCCCGATTAATAATGCAGTGTTACCTATTAAGTTCTAGTTAATTGGTATAGGACTTTAGATTTAATGATTAAATATCTGATTTAGTTTTCTTTTGTTAAAAAAAAAAGAGAGGCCCTTACCTATATTTTTTTGCCATATATATTTCTCCTTAATTCAATTCAAAAAAGTTACAAACATATATGTGTATTTTTTAAGAATGTAAAATAACAAAACTTTTGTTTTTCATCTAGCTGTAAATGACAGGGAACAGTTGCTCATATTTATCAATATTAAAGTGGGCTGGCTGAACATTAACTAATTTTGTTTTAACATGTCTCCCTCTTTTGCCTAAGTGATTTAATTGTATTGGAAAATAAAATAACAATTATTTATCAGGGATTTTTTTTTTGGTTAGATTTTCATAATGTTTTGTATATGTTTACCAACTAAGGGTTTTCTTTTAAATTTAAAGGTTGTTGGACCGTATTTATATTATATTGCATACTGAGTGATCTGTGGGCATGTCTTTGCATATTTCAGTGCTTTTCTCATCAGTTTAACCTAAGCTAACATACCCACCTCGGGATCTCAATGAAGATTAATAAAAAAATTGGATCTCATCTCTTTCATATACGTAGAACTGGACACAAGCAACAAAACTTGATGCCTGAATTTGAATCACACAGTGAGAAAATTCCATTTTCTCTAACACAGTTTATAGATGGAGAGTTATCCAGTCTTGTGTTAGCCTCTTGGTGGCCATTTGTGTCTCAGGACTCATCATTTCCAACAATATTCTGTCATCTTGGTCTGCAATATTTTATATTTATATTTATTTCAAAAACTTTCTCTGCAGATTATTATTGAAATGTTTAAATTAAGACTGAAAATATCCATAGGGGGGATCACTATTAAATTTTTTGTTAGTAGCAGAGGACAGTATTTTCGAATGTTTTCCTAAGAGTATGTTAGTTAGTTTGGCTGGCTATTCGAATCATGTACTCTCACCATAGTGTTAATTATGTCTGTCTCTCTCTTTCAATCATGTAACCTGTCCAATAGCTAGAAATGTTTCCAACTCATAATGTGAAGTCATTTTTTTAAAGGGCCTTTCTTTCATATCTGGATATAGTTGCAGGGAAATAGCCTGCAGCTCAATTAATCAATTTGTTGTACTCTGCAAATGTAAAATAAAATTTTTCTTTTGTCTTTCATTCACTATTATTAAAACTCTATAGCATTGTTTTCTTCAGTAGACCTGATCAATATATACATGTTTAAATTTCTCCTTAGAGTCTTGTCTCTCCTTGACCACCGGAAAACATTAAGAATAAATTCTAGTGAGGTTTGATGAGTAAGTCGCTTAGTGAGGTTAAAGCAGCTCTTCATTCCATTCTGTTACAGATGATGATGATTTTTGGAGACATTGAGTGAAACAAAAGATAGCTTAATTATGATCTAAACTATATTAACTAAAATGATGGGATTCGACTATGAGATAATATTTAATGACAAAGATTTATTAAATGATTAAAACATTTATACCTTCCAATTTCACACTGTGGATTTGATTTATAAAAGAATATATAAAAAATAATATTTAATATTGGTATTTTTAACACAGATATAGATCTAGTGCAGGAGCATATGTAAAAATATTCAAGAGTTTACATGATTTACAAGTGAATAATAAAATAACATTGAATATTGATTTTGTTTTAATACAGCTATATAGTGCAGGAGTGTATGTAAAAATATTCACGAGTTAAATGATTTACAAGTGAATAATAAAATAACATTTAATACTGATTTTGTTTTAATACAGCTATATAGTGCAGGAGTGCACGTAGGGAAAAACATTGAAGAGTATACTTTATTTAGACTAATATAGTATATTTGTCTGGTGGTAGATGAAACTCATATATAGTAGCCTTGAGGCAGAATTATAATTTCAAAGGTTTCGCTAATTTGTAAAACAATAACTTAACCATGGTATTATGTAAAGACATTTCCATTAAGATTATTTTAAACAAAAATACACTGAATTAAATATTTTATTCATATAATATATCCAAATTACACATGTAAAGCGACCCTTTGCTTGATTTTAAGAGAGCGGAGAGCAATTTAAAATAATTGGATCAAAACTCCAATGAAATTACTGTAAGATATAAATGGTTTATAAGTGCATTACCACTATAGACTCTACTAACTAGGCATATGATAAAACAAAAGGAGGGGATAGTAGTGCATGCATATAGGTTAGGAAGGAAGATATGGCATCTTGGCTGATTTACATTTTATTAATCAATAATGAAGATGATGAAGGTATGCAGCTTCAGGTGAAACAATACTTAAAAAAGAACCTGCTAGGTGTAAAGTTGCAATGGTCTGGTGTACGGCTATCCAAGCAGAGCTCCAACAACTTTAGTTTAACATGTCCAGGAGATAGGTCATATTCCTAATTTGGACATATGATGAAGATAATTCAGGATTTCCTGGAATGAGGTACAGGCAAATCAAGAATGATGAGATTCCCCAAGCAATGTATGGGTGATTTGGAAGAGAATCATTTAATCTAACCTATGCAAGCCATGTGGTGATCATAAGAATCTTTTGGACATTTTAGGATAATAATCATGGCCTACAAATGGTTTAGTAAATCTTCAGTGTGAATACATTTCAAATACTTCCATATAAAAATATAAGAATGACTCTTCAATAGAATTTTAGTCATTTTATTAGAGCTTAAATCTCTCCCTCCCTCTTAACTTATTCTCATTTAGAGAAGAAAATAGATTAAATGCTAAGAAGAAATAATTACTCACCAGCTTTGGCGAACCTGGACATGTCAATAAAGAAAAACAATATATCTATAAGTCTACCCCAGAGAAAAATTGTATTTTAAATATTTAAACAAAACCTAACTAGTACTAGTAGAAGGCCATTTAATAAATGATTTAATTAAATCTATTTTCACCCCCTTTTTCTATAGAAATAGAAATGCAGCTCATATGATCGGAGTTAATCAATATTCTCTATTTCATATACATGTAACATCAAAATAATTCTTAATATCAAAAATTTTACCAAACTAAAGAAACAAATATAAAAGCAAGTGTGAGTCGGATGATTATAATTACAGTTGGATAATTTAGGGTTAAAAATCAATAGACATAATGCTCACTTGTCTGGCAAGTCATTAAAAGATTAAATAGATGATAAAAAATTCTAATTTATAAAAGTTAGACAGGCATAAGGCTAGCAGTAATAAGCATTTTAAATATAAATACCTACAGGTTTAAATATAGCAATGATATCTTCAAGGCAGGCAGAAACACATTCTTATTTGGAGGGCATCAACTCAGGCACTGGAAGCAAGATGTAACTCAGGCTCAGCATGGTAGGGAAATCATCTTAGGACAAGAGGAATGGCGCTTGGAAGTCCCATTTTACTTAGACATTCTGGGAACAACCGACATGAAATAGGGTTAGCAGCAATCATGTAAATTCAGCTCTTCTCTTTTTTTGATTAAAAATATGCCTTTTTATATCTAAATTGTATACATGCTCAGTAATGCATTTAGCAACATTCCAATCTATGACCTTATTTTTACTTCTTAAAGCCTTCACAAATTCAATGGTTATGGCAGATGTAGTCATAAGATAACCACCCAAAATCCATTAGTATTGTTCGATTTGCTTTTATCTAAGAATTTTAATTAAAGTTTTACTTTTTACTTTTTTTGATCAATATGCTATTTCACCCCCTTTTACTAATTTTGGACAATTATTGACTACAACTTTCATCTTGAATTTTAAATAACCTTTTTCTTTTTTAAAAGAAAATTTAAAGAAAAAAAATATAATAATATTGTTAGCATTGACATAAAAAAATATTATTTCAACATTTTATATAATACTCCCGTGATATATGCACACATCTGAGATGCATTGTTTAGGTCATGAAATTTAATAAAATATGAAAATAAAATCCTATTTATTCTACAATTGATTTAATAAGTTATATATCTATACATCTCAGATAAATACACATACCACTTTATTAAGGAGCGGGATCAAACATAGGGTTTTAACAGGCGTTTTGGTGAGCTTGATAGGACAGCAATGAACCTCAATCTAGCTATGCATAAATGTATATCACTGAGGATGTCATTTTGAGAAATAATAGTTCCAGCACTCATATTATTTAATGATAAGAGTACCAAATTCTCCACACATTAGTGCCACAAAGTTCAAACCTTCATAATCAATTGATGCAGAAAGATTTGTGCATAAAATGCATATCTAGTGCCTATTCATCCAACATCTCCAGACTAGTTTCTAGCTTGTGGTTTTTATCAGTGAGGAATCTTGGATTTTAGAGCATTGCACCTAGATCTTCGAATTGAATGCAACCCTCCAGCACCAAAATAATGAATACTGAACTCGGTTCAGATCTATATGACTATACAAGTGAATGAGCTTGGGTTGGAAACATTATGGTGTTTTCATGCTGGAAGATTGCATTAGATCCTAAGATATAAGTGTAATGGTCTCTAATCCAAGGCTCCTCACTGATGAAAGCCACAAGCTAAAAACTAGTCTGGAGATGGTGGATGAGTATGCTCTAGATAATGATTTTATGCACAAACCTGCCTGCATCCATTGATTACAAAGGCTTCCACTTTGTGGCATTATTGTATGGAGAGCTTAGTACTTTTATTAACAGCATGTGTAAGCATATGAAATGGTGATCATGTGATCATTTAATGATATTAAGCAATTTAGGTTTTCTTTAACATTTAAAGTTAGAGATTAACATATATACTATACTGGATTGGCTAATAATTGGACAATAATCACAGCAACACTGATGATAAAATTGATTATTATACTATATGTCAGGCAGTCATCATATAATGGATAATCAACTTTAAAAACTAAAGAACCAATGCAAAAGTTTTTTTTCCTCCACCCTGATATTAGTCAGTGCACAGATCACTGACAGAACCAGTTATTGATATCTCCCCCCCCCTCTTTTTTTTTTTTTTTTTCTCCCCCTCTCCCCCCCCCTTTCCCCCCCTTTTTTTTTCCCCCCCCCCCCCCTTTTTTTTTTTTTAAAAAAAAAAAAAAAAAAAAAAAAACCCCCCCCCAAAAATAAAAAAAAAAAAAAAAACACACACCCCCCCACACAAAAATAATTTTTTTGATAAAAACAACATATTATTTAAAAAAAACAAACTAAATTTAATTATAATTAAAAACAAAACCTCACCGGGGAACAGAAGTTTGAAAACCAAAAAAAACACCAAAAAAAACGTCCTCCGATCTGTCTGTTTCATTACATAATTTGATTACTCAATGTATATTCTCAATGAAGTAATATTGATGAACTAGTTATATTTCATCATCCATAATTATTCTTATTTATTCATCTGGACTGGCAGTAAAGATAATATTGGATAGCACAAATTATGTTTATACATTTTCCATTGTCTTCTTCTAGATTTGAAAGATTGATTTATCTATTCCTATTACTCCTGAAACAATTGTTTTTTAATAATAAGTTATCTGCAGTGTAGCATAATTTAGAAGCAATTATAACTATTTCTATGCATTACATGATTCAAAATAACATATTTTAAGGGTACAGTTTGTTAGATAATCAAGTTGAAAAGTGAATAAAGGGCATAACTATTATTCCTTGATTTTAAAATAATGTAATAAATTAATAAATTATGATAATAACAAAGAAAATTGAAATATATACAAAATCATTTTTATTAACTACCAAATACATATATTACTCCAACACAGTATGTCTACTTGCTTATATCTCTGGTTGGTTTTAATACTTTGTTTCCCCTTCTCCTTTAATCTCTTCAAACACCTACACATACACTGCATTAAATTAATTGTTAATTATACACACTTTTTAAAATAAACATTTACATTGATTAATATATCATAACAAAGCAAATTATATATATATGTATGTAAATGAAAACAAATGCAACTTTTATTCAATCTTTAAAAGAAAGAAAGAAAAAAATAATTATGAAAAGTCGACTGTCTGTAAAAGTTTTAACAAGGCGTGCATGTATATATAAATGTAATAAGGATCAAGGCTAAATGGATTTATAAGTAATCATTAAAATCAGTCAACACTTAAAAGAAAGTTGCCTTGACAACAGATTAAAATTGTTGATTGTTATTGATATTGGGGTTGTCTAAGCGTTGACTGATTTTAATGATATATATACTTATTTGACTGAAAATAAAGTTTCTATATTTAATGTAATTACAATCAAAAAACATATGAATACATTTACCCTAATTAATTAGCCTCCCGAAAATTTGTATGTGATAAGCATGCATTGGAAATAAAATTAACACATGTTACAATATTTAGATTAATACAGAAACTGAACTGATATATAAACTACAGATAATCTAGTAAAGTTGTGCACATGTGTAAAAAAAAATGTTAGTAAAGACAACACTCGTAATTATGGGCAATGTTTCTAAGCATGTGTGTAAGTAGTTTCTATTCATACTACTTTGTTTTGCAATGAGTGAATACACTTTTGTTTAAATTTTATTTTGAATTTGATGCTTTCTTTATTATAAATGTCTCAATGCTACCAGGATGGTATTGTAAATAATACTCCCAGGAATATAGCAAAATGTTTACAAATTAATTAATCTATATCTAATCATATATAAAAATATTGAAATATTTGAACAAGAATATCATGAAAGTAAAAATCTTATTGATTTTTAGTGGAAATATTCCAAATTTTGAATTTTTCACAGCTATTCTTCATTATTACTAGCTTTCTGAATTTTCATATTTGAAGTTTCATTTTTTTTTACTACATTATTTTAATTTTAATTTATTGGCTAATTTTAATTCTTTTTTACAATTCAGAGACATTTTATCTTGGAAGTTGTCACTAGCCAAGTTATAGGATATTTTTATGACTATACATAATTCTTGGCTGCATTTCCAGATAATGATGATGACTTATTTATGATTAGCACTTAGCAATCATAAATTAATGATGAACAATTTTTTAATGTCTGTAATTGAAAAATAAGTTTGACAAAGCTTTTTTTAAATCACATTCCTCAATAAACTTGGGATTAACTTTCTTTCCTTGAAGAACTACTGTTTTTTCTTAGGGAACTTGTATTCCTGATATCTTCAAACACTGGATAGTAATGACTGAATACTACCTTCAGCTGCTTCACTTGCAACTGAATCAATTACTGAAGAACAATTTATTGATGCTATTTCTTATTCTAAAAATGTACATCTATGATCCTTCTATGGGTCTCCCACATGAAAGTATGCCTTTTCTGAATTAAAAAAAAACAAACCAATTGCCTACCTGATACTATAACACATTTGTTTTATACAAGATATCTGAGTAATAACTCATTTAATTAATAAATTAATGCTAAAAAATAAAATAATTAAAATTAAACTCTCCTTTTTATTTTCAAACAATATCTTTACTTTTATAAAAGCTAAAATTTCAAATCTTAAAATATAAAAGTATTCTTACATAATTATTAAACATTAAAATCAATGAGCACTTAGACACTCCCAATACCAATAATAATCAGCAATCTCAACCTGTTGTCAAGGCAACTTACTTTTCACAATAGAGGTGAAATACCATCAACATTGGGCCATAAATAAAGATGGGATTCCATCTTTATTGTTAAAAGAAGGTTGCCTTGGTAACAGATTGAAATTGCTGATTGTTATTGATATTGGGATTATCTAAGTATTGATTGATTTTAATGATTATTTACAAACCATTTGAGCTTTGAGCATTATTACACTTTTAATTATTAAAATAAAGAAAAAGAAAAATATTTCATAAATGCTTTTGTTTTATTTTATTTACATATTTTTTAAATATAATTACATCTTTGTCAGTATTAATCTTCTATTTTACAATAACACAGTTCATGCCTAATTAAGATGTCAAAATTCTATAAAATGAGATTGTATCTTAATTCCACTATATATAGGCATATAGGAGATAGTTTATTTGTAATTACACAAGTTATGGATATGAATAGGAATTCAGGTAGACAGTTATATATGAGTTTTATAGATATAGAGAAGGCATATTATAAAGTAAATACAAATAGATTATGGATAGTTTGCAAATGGGTAGAGCCTTAGTGGATATTAAGAAATTATATGAAAATAATTACGATACATATCAATTAGGGGATATAAAATCAGTTAAAGTTAAAAATGGGGTGGGACTAAGGAAAGAATGCCCTATTTCATCTATTTTTTTTGTTGTATTTGAGTGAAATGGAGAGAGAGCAATAGAAAGACTAGGAAAAGGGATAGAGATACCGTTAATAGGTGGCAAAGGAGTATATACTTTGTCACCTCGTTTTTTGTGGATGATGTCATTTTGTGTGCAGAAAGAAGAGATGATATGGAAGTTATGCTGAGGAAATGCACAAGGGTGGGTAAAGAGATGAGGATTAAATTTAGTGAAAAAAAATATGGTTAATACTGGGAAAGAGAAGACAAATAATTTTTATTAGGGGATATACAATTAAGTGTGGTGAATAGAGATAGTTTTTTGGGAATCATCTTGACCAATCAGAAAAATTTCTTGGATAAATGGAAAAAAAATTGATAAATAAAGCAATTGATAAATAAAGGGATTGATAAAGAAATTAGCAGTGTTTTCATATAATAAATATGATGTAGCTAGAATTGTATGGAAGGGAGTGGCAGTAGCATGGTTAACATATGGCAATGATGCATTATAAAGGGGTATTATATTACTTAGAAAAAGTACAAAGGGAAGTAGGAATACATCCATTAGATGCAGATGTGTGAACAGCTAAGGAGGCAATTCAAGCAGACATGAGATGGTCAAGTTTTTATAGGAGAGATGCAAAAGGAAAAATGAAAATGTTCTTTAGATTGCAGTTTATAGATAATAAAAAAAATAGCAAAATAGTATTTAATTGGGTTATGAGCAAAGGGTAGGCAACAAGATGGGTGAGAATGGTAATATGGCATGCAGAAGACTTGGATAAAGAATTTATATCAATATACTTGTACAAGAGGTGGGATGATTGTGTTAGGAGGATTGTTGAGTGTTATAGTGGTAAGGAATGGAATGGAAAAATAGATGCATTAATAAAGAATAGGGAATTGGAGAGATGGAGAATTAGTATGAATAGTACAAAGAGTTTAAATATATATAAAAGTAAGCAGAACATTGGGTGTGAGTTAATTTATCATAATAGCAAGGAGAGTAGTTTATTTTTAAGGCTTGAATAGGATCTTTAGCAACAAGGGAATATACATGTAAATGGAAAAATATGAGTGATTTAGTTTGCAAGTTGTATGAAGGCATAGAAAATATTAGGCATCTGTTGATTCAATGTAAATGCTTGAAATCAGAAAGAGTACAAATGATTAAGTTATGGAAGACTAAATATAAACAAAGTGATTATACAGAAAGTGGGTTATTGGTTTTTATGCTGGGTTTTTAAACAGATAAGGGAAATTTAGATATGAAGGCTATGGAGTTGAGAAAGATTATGTTGTGAAAATGGGATGGAGCAGGATATAAAGAAATTTGGGTGAAGAATGAAAAGGGAAGGTAAGGTGGCTAACAGGTTTTTATGGACATAGTTGCTGAGAGATTCCCAACTTCGTATAAGAAGTCACAGTGCATCACATCACATCACAACAGCACTCACTCTACCAATGTCTGAATCCCAGAAGCAGTATAAATCTACAAGATCAAGATACTTTGCTGAGAGATTTAGAAAAATTTTATTGCACATTCTCAATACAAAAGTGTTGTTCAAACCATTCAAATGGACCATCTGCACTCTAAACTTCATCTATGAACAATGGAAAAGCATATGCCTAATTTATATCATTTTAATTATCAAATCATGGAATGAAAAGAGGGAATTTCAACTCATGGGATGAAGAAATATTTTTGTTTATAATTAATAAAATTTAGGTTTCCCTCCCTGAACTCGCTTGAGAGATCATACAACTTAATATGGGAGGTAAGATTTTACTTTACCCACATTAAGAACACTCATTATATAAAAGACTGAATTGTTGTTAATTTATTATACTAATTAACTAACTAAAATTTTTTTTTCAGTATGAAAAACTAACCTTCTTGAATTAGTGCGCTTTACTATCAATAATAGATTATTAATATACAGGAGGTTTCTTTTCCAAGGAAGATGAACTTTGTCAATTGGAAAAAATTGCAAGGACACCATCTATTATACTACTAAAGTTTAAATTTAAGCTTGTTAGAAGTCCCAAGTTCCATAAATTATGTAATATCTATGAAGGACCATTAACCTTTATTAAATAATAAATTTATAATAAAAGTATGGACCTTAAGGATTATGATTAAGGATGTGTGAACCAAAATAAATCTACAAGAACAGTCCCAGATCTAATAATAATAAAAAAATAAAAATAATAGTATCTACATATATGTTTTCATGTACAACCACTGACATTTACAACAAAAAATAATTATTACAGAACTATACCTGTATTATTTCAAAAATACCAACTACCAGTTGTGCTTGAACAATGTAATAGAGAAACTAGCATTATGAAGGCACTCCAACAATTGAGAGAGAAAGCAGAGAAGTAGAAATAAAAGAACTACCCAAAGATCTTTATTAAAACCTTTAATCCCAGTAAAGAAATTGAGGGTATATATCAAAAATTTTAACAATACTTATCAAGGACTGTTCACTATCATAAAGTAGGCAGGTCTTAAATGGAGAGATGAAAGGAACCTATAATGTGAGAATTTTAAAGCCATATTTAGGTCATCCATAAGAACCAGATCCTAATACTTGCAGTGTACATTAGAAATTCTGATTAAGTAAAAAAAAATTAAAGAAAATGAGGATATTAATTGGAACAAAGGGTCAGATATTTCAGTGGTGAAAGCATACTCTGGCTGACAAGAAAAGATACTTAGGAGATACTCCTGAGCCAACCAATTAAAAGCTAATCCAGACATAGAAATAGATTCCCCATGACTTGTACTCTTTAAAAAAATCCAATAAGACTCCAAAAGAGAGCAGGATGAAAAGATAAGAAAATCTTTCATATGGCCTCTACAATAGACCCACATCATCAGTTCAGTTCAAACCCTTCCATCATTTGAAAAGACCATCCTCACACTAACCTCATTCATGAATGGGTAACAAAAAGAAAAAATGAATGGATTGTGAATAGTTTAAATAACACTCCATAAGCCTTGCATAGGACAATGTATATACAACTTTAAACAGATATATATATATATGCATCTTGGAGAATTGAAATTGCTCAATTATGTGAGAAAATTTGAATCTTGTAAGTGTAGGGATGTTTTAAGGGTCACTTTCAACTCATGTAAATGCTCACATATACACTCATTTGCAAGTCAGTACCCTCCAGTAAACAGCTTAACATATAAATGATTGAGCTCAACATAAAAAAAAACTCACATGTATATTAACAATGTCAATTAAAAAGCATTAGCCTTAAATAAAAAAATAAATAATAAAAATATTTCCTAACTAGACATAACAATTAAATATCCCACATATATACATAAAATAAAAATAAACCTATTATTTAATAACCATGGAAACTAACCAGGACTTGAACTTTAAAACATGACAATGATCTAGGTCAAGCATTTCCAAGCAACCCATTGTTCAGAAGATAAAAGTTTATGATTAAATTACTTAATTGAAAACAATCAATATATATATATAAAAGCCTCCTGAAGAAAAATGATTCGAACAAGAAAATAACTGCAAAGATGGCTAACTAAGCCAAAGAAATTATTCACTTATATAGCCTTTATCAACAAGAAACTCTTCTATAATGTAGCAAAGTGGTATGCAAAAGAGTTTCCTATTAGTTAGTAACCATTCAGAAGAATAGAAATATTATCAATTGTGAAAAACTGTAAAGGAATAGCAGTACATTATTCGAAAATTATTAGAAAAATAACTTTGTGTCTGTTAGCATATATACATATCGCAGAACTGCATTTTAAAGCTTTTTAAGGTCTATTAGCGCATATATATATATATATCACAGAATCACATTTAAAAACTTTTTAACATTAAATAATTTATAAACAAGAATATTCAAGTTATTTAAAGAATATTCCAATGTTTTTTGTCTAAACAACTTGTCATGGTGGTCTTGTGTAGATGCTTACCAGAAAATGTAAACATTAATTCATCCATCAAATGCCTAATTAAGATGTCAAAATTCTATAAAATGAGATTCTACTTTAATTTCACTATACCAGCTTGCAGAGAATAGAATGGATGCTACAAGAGAGCAGCACCTTATGGAACCCAATTGAAGAATAAGTTGGAAGAGTATAAAATAAAAGTTGAAGAAACCATGGAGCAGTTGGTTGGGGATGAGTATAAGGACTGGTGTGGTGAAATAGAAAAAGTGGCAAATAGGGTTTTAGTCGAGAATGTGCAGAAGAATAAAAGTAATAAAAAAAAGAGAGTTAGTAAAAGTGTAAAAGAGAGGAAAAAAGCATGCAGAGAATATAAGTGTGCTATTATGAATAAAGAAAGTGAAAATGATATTAATGCTAAATGGGGAAAGTACTTAGAAAAGAAGAAGCTAGCTAAAATGGATAATTATAGAGAGAGGATGAAGTTAAATAATAAATTGTTGAGGATATTAATAAAAGTCGAAGAGATGGGAGTAAAAAATTTTGGAATTACATTAAAAGAAGAAATGTAGGGGAAGTGAGATAGTATTAATAGATAATGAGGGAATAGAATATAGCTCTAGAGGTGAGCTAGAGAAAATTCTTAAATAGGTATGTAATGGATATAGAAAAGATGTTAGATGTGAAGGAATTAGTGATAGAAAACATGAAAGCAGTTAGTAATGGGAATATTAGGTTCACAAAAAATGAATTGAATGAGGCAGGAAAGGGATTGAAAAGTGGAAAGGCGAGAGGTTTAGATGGATGGGCAGCAGAGATGGTAATGAATTTAGGGCATAGAGCAAAAGCAAAGTTATTATCATGTTTTAATACGATGGCACAGAAGACAGTTTTTCTGGATAGTTGGAGTAATACAAGAATAATATTATTATTTAAAGGAAAGGGTAAGGATCATAGAAAGTTAAACAATTATAGACTGATAGCATTAACATCAGTTTTATATAAAGTTTTCGCATATATGGTAGCTGGAAGAGTTGTAAAATGGATGGAAGAGAATAATGTAGTGGAGGAAATGCAAGGAGGTTTTAGGTCAGATAGGCATATAGGAGATAGTTTGTTTGTAGTTACCAAACTTATGGAGATGAGTAGGAATTCCGGTAGATTGTTATATATGAGTTTTATATAGAGAAAGCATATGATAGAGTAAATAGAAATAGATTATGGGTAAGTTAGCCAATTTGGGAATGGACAAAGCTTTAGTAAATATTATTAAGAAATTATATGAAAATAATTATTATACTTACCAATTAGGGGATATAGAATCAGTTAAAGTTAAAAATGGGGTGGGATTAAGGCAAGGATGCCCTATGTCACCGATTTTGTTTTTGTTGTTTTTGAGTGAAATGGAGAAAGCAATAGAAAGACTAGGAAGAGGGGTAGAGATACTGTTAATAGGTGGCAAAGGAGTATATACTTTGTCGGGTCCTTTTTTGCAGATGATATCTTTTTATGTGCAGAAAGAAGAGAAGAAATGGATACTATGTTGAGGACATGTGCAAGGGTGGGTAAAGAGATAGGGATTAAATTTAGTGAAGAAAAATCAAATATAATGATGGTGAATACTGGGGAAAGAGAGGATGTAGTTTTTTTATTGGGGGATATAAGGTTAAGTGTGGTGGATAGATATAGGTATTTGGGAATCATCTTATGTAATCATGAAAATTGCTTGGCTGAATGAGAGAAAAAATTGGTAAATGAAGCAAAGAAAAGAAAGGGTTTGGTAAAGAAACTAACAGTATTTTCATATAATAAATATGATGTAGCTAGAATTGTATGGAAGGGAGTTGCAGTAGCAGGGTTAACATATGATAATGATGCATTATGTGTTAGTAAAAGGATTTTAGATTATTTAGAGAAAGTACAAAGGAAAGTAGGAAGACATGCATTAGATGCAGAGATATGGACAGCAAAGGAGGCAATTCAAGGAGAAATGGGTTGGTCAAGTTTCTATATGAGAGATGCAAAAAGTAAAATAAAAATGTTTGGAAGGTTGCAGTTTATGGATAGTAAAAGAATAGCCAAAATAGTGTTTAATTGGGTTATGAGTAAAGGGCAGGTAACAAGATGGGTGAGAAATGTAATGTGGTATGCAAAAGATTTGGATAAAGAATTTATATCGGTATACTTGTATAAAAGGTGGGATGACTGTGTTAGAAGGATTGTTGAGTGTTATAGTGGTAAGGAATGGGATAAAAGAATAGAAGGATTAATTAAAAATAGGGAGTTGGAGAGATGGAGAAGTAGTATGGAGGGTAAGAAGAGTTTAAATATATATAGAAGTAAACAGAATATTGGAAGTGAGATAATTTATGATAATAGTAAGGAAAGCAGTTTATTATTTAAGGCTCGAATGGGATCTTTAGCAACAAGAGAATATACATGTAAATGGAAAACTATGGGTGATTTAGTGTGCAAATTGTGTAAGGAAGGTATAGAAAATATTAGGCATCTGTTGATTGAATGTAAATGCTTGAAAGAAGAAAGGGTACAGATAATGAAGTTATGGGAGAATAGGTATGAACAAAGTAACTATACGGAAAGGGAGTTATTAGTTTTTATGCTGGGTTTGCAAAAAGATAAGGGGCATTTAGATTTAAAGGCCATAGAGTTGACAAGGATTATGTTGTGGAAATGGGATGGGACAGAATATGGGAATGGAAAATAAAGTGGCTAACAGGTTTATCTGGGCATAGTTGCTGAGATATTCTTGACTTCGTTTAAGCAGAAGCCAAATACATCACATCACATCATATCAGACAGCAACTCACTCTACCACTGTCTGAATTGCAGGAGTATGAATGTATCAAGAGACTTTGTATTGAGGTTTAGAAACATTTTATAGGACATTCTCAAGACAAATGTGTTAATAAACCATTCATGTGGACTGTCTGAACTCTAACCTTTATCTATGATCAATGGAAAAGCATTTGCTTATAGATCATTTTATTTATAAAATCATGAAATAAAAAGGAGGAATTTAAACTCATGGGGTGAATAACTATTTTTGTTTGTAATTAATAAAATGTAGGTTTCCCTTTCTGAAAAAGCTTGATAAATCATCTGATTTAATATGGGAGGTAAGATTAGACTCTACTGACATTAAGAACACTCATAAACTGTTTGTTAACTTGTTATACTAATTAACTAACTTTTATTTATTTATTTATTTATTTATTTATTTTTCAGTATAAAAAACTAACCTTCCTGAATGCATGTGCTTTACTGTCAACAATAGATTATTAATATACAGGGGTTTCTTTTCCAAGGAAGATGGACTTTGTCAATTTGAACAAGTTGCAAGGACAACACTTATTATACCGCTATTTGAGTTTAAATTTAAGCTTGTTAGAATTCTTATGTTAAATTATAATAAATTTATAAATATTTACTGTCAATGATGCATACCTAACAGGGATAGAATTGGGATCATTTGAATTATCAATTATTTTATTAAATGTTAGAGATGCATTTCTAGCACTTATTAAATTGCTGTTAAGATTACAGTTTGAATAGTTATTAATATATCTTTTAAAAAAATAAAATGTATTAAACTATTTTGAAACTTTAAGAGGTCTCTGATTTATCAAAACCATTCTATTTTAGTATAACCACATATTGTTTAAAACACATACACACATACACTCTTTTTTACATCATAATATCTTAGCAAGGTTGGTTGGAAAGTCATTAATTCATTGCACTCATATAGTAGTGAGGATATTTTATGTATGTTGATTCACCCCTGAAGAGAGTTAACCACAACTTCTCCCTGAGTTTGGAATCAGTGATGTAATGGAACCTGAAGAGAGATATGGGGTGAGTGAACTGGTCTAAATTGTGTTCACATTTAATGCAAAATTATTTGAGCTAGCCATTGGAGATGGATGCAATCATTGATCAGACTCTTCATCATGTCAGCCATTACATCCTACAGGAAGACCCTAGGTTCAACTATAATAAGATGTGACTCCCCTCTCCCATGTGGAAAACAGACCATTACAGTATGTTGTTTAAAACATATTTGAACAACATCAATTAGGTATACATAGGTTAGAAACAAGCAACTAGGATTCTTATTACTATCATTCTAATTCTAGGAGCCTAGCAGTTTATTTCAGTTTTTTTCATTAGAGAGGTATCTACTGTTGAAACCATGTTGTTGTGATTCATGCAGAAAAGAGAAACAATCACTGATTGAAACCCTTTTCTCATAGTAAGTCATATTTTACTGCCTGTTTTAATGTAATTTTCAATACTCCAGTTACAACAGTCAGTATGAGATATTTATTTTATATAGCACTATGTTTTTATAAACTATAATAATAATCATCAGTCATTAAGCTAATTCACATGCACTTTGTGGATTTTTAACTATAAATGAATACTCTCACTTCCAAACACAATATAAAGTCTTTGTGAAAAGATAGAATGAATCCATCTATTCTTTCAACCCAAATGTTTATGTATGGGCAAATATTAAGCATTTGGGAATGAGAGCATGAAGATGTTAGTGCTATATAAAATAAATATTTCATTTATGTATGTTTAATTTCAAATAAAAATGATGTATTGTAAATTCTAGAAAATTTCACAAGTGTCATTCATTCAGGCATTGTAAAAATAATTTAAAATGATCGCTTAATATCTTCAAGCTCTCATTCCCAAATGTTTAAGATTTTCCCATACATAAATGTTTGGGTTAAAAGGATAGATGGATTCATTATATCTTTTCACAAAGACTTTATCTTGTGTTTGGAAATGAGAGTATTCATTTATAGTTAAAAATCCACAAAGCACATGTGCATTAGCTTAATGGCTGATTATTACTATAACAGTCAATATGGTAAATTTATTTAGAAGAAATCCATCAACCACATGTGACTTGATAACTATAAATCATGCCAGTCAAAACATGCCTGAAAAATACAGTTGGATCCAAAAAATTAGTACTGAAGTTTGAAAGAAGAATGTTACCTGAAAAAACCCCACAGTTAGTGACTAATTCGCTATTTAACATAGCAAAATCTTATCAAAAAAAAAAAATCTTATTATTAGAAATACTATAAGGTCTTAAACTTGATCCATAGTTTTAACTTAACATATCTTTATTTACTATAATATTTTTATGTATGTGTTGAAAATTGCAAGTATATATGAAACAGTTTTATTTATTGATTATTAATAAATTGTTAAATATTTTATTATTATTAATCTATTTAGTTTGTTTTTATAACACAATTCAAATACACCTGGGTCTCATTTTACACGATAGATAGGTTCCTCAGAAAACACGTGCAAACGAAATCGCGCAAATATGGGAGGATGCGGTCTGTGATTTTTCAAAATTCGCGTAAAAGCAAAGCGCCAACATAAAATTACCTTAAAATTTGCGCAAAAAAAAAATAAGGAAAATAAAATATGACTAATAAAAAATTTCAAATTTGAAAAAAATTGATACAAGACAAACTTTTTTTAACTATAATATTTAATTTTATTCAAAATAATATATTTTTATGCATAATTTACAGTACTGTAATTTACATTTTTTTATACACGTTTTAATTATTATAGCTATTTGCCGAAAAACACGTTCGTTTGCAAACAACTAACGCCAACTTCACACTCATGTTGTTTCAATGGTTTTCTGGTGACAATGTAATTAGTAATTAATCTTTGAGATGATGATTTTATTAATTGTTTATGAAGCTTGCAATATCCAGACATACAACCATTTACCTTTCGTTGGAATTTAAGAGCACGTTAATGATTAGTGTCATTAATAAGAAAATAATAATTCATTACGTTCTTTTTTAAAAAGCAAAAACAGAATGTGATTTAAAATGCAAAATTAACACGCACAATGTTTGAAAAAATTTACATTATAATCTTGTAAAATTTAATATGTGTATACATAAAATGTGGAAATCATGATTTTAATTTTATTATTGCATAAAATCTTACTATTATAAAGCACTGAAAATATTGAAATTACTAAGATGAAAGTCGAATTCCAATAATGTGCTATTACTTTCAATATAACGTAAGTGTGCAAAATTTATTATTTAAAGTAATAGCGCATTATCAGAAATCGTCTTCCAGTGAAACACGAATCGCATAACTTCAAAATCGTGTTAAATAAGTCCGCGTAAAAAGAGACCCAGGTGTATATGCTTTTTACACCCATAATCTAATTAATATTTACAGCCCTGAGAAATCATGTAATCCACTGGGGACTATGCTAGGATGGTGATAATAATTGATGATAATCATTCCTTTAAAAACTTTTCTAAAAGTAAACTTTCTAGTTAGAAGGTTTAACATCTGAGAGTTTAATTTTAATTTTATTGAAACTGAAAGACAAATAAAATCCTTTTGGCAATACTTTTATTATTAAATTATAAATCATCATTATCACATTGGTTAATATTATTACATATTGATATTAAAATTTTTATCCGAATTTTATTAATCATTCAACATATTATTTACTTGAACAAAGTTTACAATACACATCTTGAAGATCTCACTGTATATAAGGTGAATATATTATAATAAGATATCACTATATATCTTTGGTTCAAGTTCAAACACATCTTCTATTTACCTGTTTCAAAAGATCCCATTACAATATATATATATATGTAATGATAAATAATATTTTAATAATGAATAACTATAACATGTGAAAATTTTACAAATCTATTTAAACAATAATTGAACTGCCCTCTAGCTGCCAAGTTCAATAACTTTTTATAATAAGAGAGTGTACACCTCTTAATGTTTTTCATTTCAACAAATTTTTTTATTAACAATAAATAGTGATTACATCCTGATAAAAAATAAATAAATAAATAAATTGTACAATAACATGATTATATTAATGTTCTGTTTGCCATCTGGCTAGATTATGTTATGAGAACGCAATTGTTATACACTTATGTAGTTGGGTATAATGAAGAATTTTGTGTAGAATATGAGAACCTAAGAACTTGTTTAATGGAATTAGCATTTTTAATATAAACATGAATATTTTCTTTTAAAATTGCCTAATCTAAAATGCTGGGTAGGTGGGAGTTGATAATCAGGAAAAGGATAGAGCAGTTAAAGACCAGGTGTCATCAAAGACTTTACTGGAGGCAAGGAGTTGATCATGTTTCTTGATTTTTTTGAGCATTTGATAAAACAATGGTATGATTTGTGGTGGGGGTAATTCCATGAGAGTTTTGCATCTCACTATCCATATGGCATAAAGGACAAAGGTAGAAAGCCTTATTATTGCAAAAGTTCCATTATGAATGGCGTTTTCAAGTGAGAAAATCATGTCAGATCTTATGTTGGAGTTGATGATGATTATATCTTTCAGTGTTTTAAGTCTTGGGCACTGGTGTATAATATGATCTATGGTTTCATCTTCATGAGAACACAGACCACATATTGGGTCAATGCTAGAAAAACCTCTTCGATGATAAAGAAACCAATTTGTAGGAAGTGCAATAAGATTAATTTTAATGATGAAGTCAAGAAATGTGGGTTCCAGACTCCATCTTTTGAAGTGTGTAATGAGTCTTTGGTTGGTTACATTTAGGGTGGTTTTAATGGGTTGTTGATTATAGTTGATTAGATTGTATGCTTCCCATAAGCTGATTTTTTTGGTTAAGGTTAGAGGGCATTATCGGATTATAAAGTTGTAGGTATTCTACTAGCAATCCTATCCATGACCTGGAAAAGAATGGAGGATGATCAGTCGGTGTAATTTTTTTAATAATATTGGAGTATCTGCAGGAGAGTATAAGATTATGTAGAGTGTTGTGGGTTTTTTGTAAAATGATTGCCTGTATCGAGTGGAATGACAGTCCATTGAACCTGCATGGTTGTTGGATACCTTGCAAGCTAATAGCAACTGTCCTTCCTCTCCAGAGAAGTTTGGTGCATAATTGGTTAATTTTTTTTTGAAACTGTTTAGACATTTTTATGAATGGAAGATAATATGTGATTTTTGGCATTATGATCATGTTAAGGAGACCAACTTTTCCATATAATGAAAAGTATACTCTAGAAAGTTAAGTGGTGATGGCTTCAATTGATTGGAGGATTGCTTCTTGAATCTCTCTTGCCATTGCAGTTGGAGGTTTGAAGATTGGGAAACCTAGATATCTTTGGGGTTTTGCAGAAAAGGGGAAGTTAATTTGTTTGCCAGACATTATCTTCCAGATAGAAGATTTGTTAAAATTTATTTGTAGGCCAAGTTTTGTTGTATTTCTGTTTAAGATGTTCATGAGATGGGAAAGGTATTTAATGGTGAGAAGCATAACCATGATGTCATCTATATATGAAAATACATTGAAATTTTTATTGAGAGAGGGAATATTTCTGGGAGGTTTTTTTCTATATCCATCAGAAGAGGGTTGATGTATGCTGAGAAGAATAGGGCACTGAGCAGAGATCCTTGAGGGATCGACTTGTATGGCTTGAAACCTGGCGTGATTTTGCCATCAAGAGAGAGAAAAATCTCTCTGTTGTTGAGCAGATTGCTGACCATCTGAACAATCACGGATGGAATGTCGCATTCTGCCAGAATAGCCAGGAGGGTGTTTATCTGGACTGAATCAAATGCCACCGCAACATCCAGTTGGACAGCAATAGGTTTGGATTTACAATGAACTCTGATATAATTGAACAGTGCAGTTACGTTGGTCATAGCATGCGATGTTGATGATCCCTTTTTTCTGTATTGGTTTGGTGAGATATTGTTAAGATGTTGAGTTTGGATTTGATCTTTAATAACTGACTCAATTATCTTGATAAGCAATGGGGTCATGGAAATTGGCTGGATACTGTTAATGTCATTTAGTGGTTTTGCTTAATGTTTTTTAGATCTCTTTATATACAGCCATCCAGAACAATAACAGCTAGAGTGCCAATTTAAATCAGTCTTTGTATCTTTAAATGTAAATTGACCTTTAACTAACTAATATTAAATGTATAGAGTGGAGATTTTTCACTCACTTCTAAAACTCTATAACAAATTAACACATGTTATATATGCAATGATAAATAATATTTTAATAATGAATAACTATAATGAGGTGAAAATTTTACAAATCTATTTAAATAATAATTGAATTGCCCTCTAGCTGCCAAGTTCAATAACTTTTTACAGTAAGAGAGTGGATACATCTTAATGTCTTTTAGATCTTTTTATGTACAGCCATCCAGAACAATAATAATGTTGTTATAGTATTCATTATTAAAATATTATTTATCATTACATATATAACGTGTTAATTTGTTATAGAGTTTTAGAAGTGAATGAAAGATCTCCACTCTATACATTTAATATCAGTTAGTTAAAGATTAATTTACATTTAAAGATACAAAGACTGATTTAAATTAGCACTTTAGCTGTTATTGTTCTGTACATAAAAAGATCTAAAAGACATTAAGAGGTGTCCACTCTCTTATTGTAAAAAGTTATTAAACATGGCAGCTAGAGGGCAGTTCTATTTTGTTTGTGTTGTATTTGAGTGAAATGGAAAGAGCAATAGAAAGATTAGGAAGAGGGATAGAGATACTGTTAATAGGTAGTAAGGGAGTATATATTTTGTCAGGTCTTTTTTTTGCAGATGATATATTTTTGTGTGCAGAAAAAAGAGAAGATATGGAAGTTATGTTGAGGACATGTGCAAGAGTGGGTAAAGAGATGGGGATTAAATTTAGTGAAGAAAAATCAAATATAATGATGGTTAATACTGAGGAAAGAGAAGATGTAGAATTTTTATTGGGAGATATTAAGTTAAGTGTGGTGAATAGATATAGTTATTTGGGAATTATTTTAAGTAATCAGAAAAATTATTTGGATGAATGGGAGAAAAAATTGATAAATGAAGCAAAGAAAAGAAAGGGATTGATAAAGAAATTAACAGTATTTTCATATAATAAATATGATATAGCTAGAATTATATGGAAAGGAGTTGCAGTAGCAGGGTTAACATATGGTAATGATGCATTATATGTTAGTAAAAAGATATTAGATTATTTAGAAAAAGCTCAAAGGGAAGTAGGAAGACATGCATTGGATGCAGAAGTATGGACAGCAAGGGAGGCAATTCAAGGAGAAATGGGATGGTCAAGTTTTCATATGAGAGATGCAAAAAGTAAAATGAAAATGTTTGGTAGATTGCAGTTTATGGATAATAAAAGAATAGCTAAAATAGTATTTAATTGGGTTATGAGTAAAGGGCAGGTAACAAGATGGGTGAGAAAGGTAATGCACTATGCAAAAGATTTGGATAAAGAATTTATATCAGTATATTTGTACAAAAGATGGGATGATTGTGTTAAGAGGATTATTGAGTGTTATAGTAGTAAGGAATGGGATAAAAGAATAAATTTATTAATAAAGACTAGGGAGTTAGAGAGATGGAGAAATAGTATGGAGAGTAAAAACAGTTTAAATATATATAGAAATAAACAGAATATTAGGTGTGAGTTAATTTATGATAATAGTAAGGAAAGTAGTTTATTGTTTAAGGCTCGAACGGGATCTTTAGCTACAAAAGAATATACATGTAAATGGAAAAATATGGGTGATTTATTTTGTAAATTATGTAAGGAAGGAATTGAAAATATTAGGCATTTGTTAATTGAATGTAAATGTTTGAAAACAGAAAGGGTACATATAATGAAGTTGTGGAAAAATAAATATGAAAAGAGTGATTATACAGAAAGTGAATTATTGGTTTTTATGCTGGGTTTGGGAAAAGATAAGGGGGATTTAGATATAAAGGTTATAGAGTTGACAAAAATTATGTTGTGGAAATGGGATAGAGCAGATTATGGGTAAAATTATGTTGTGGAAATGGGATAGAGCAGATTATGGGTAAATTTAGAGTGGGGAATGTAAAAGAAAGTGGCTAACAGGTTTATCTGGGCATAATTGCTGAGATATTCTTGACTTCGTTTAAGGAGAAGCCATAATACATCACATCACATCACATCAGATTTGTAAAATTTTCACATGTCGTTATAGTTATATATATATATTCATCAAATATTGTAAGTTTTATTTTTCATATGTAAAGACCAGAAATTGATTATCCATGCTGAATTGGCAACATTTTAATAACACCTTAGTATATTTTTATGACAGTAGTGTATGATTGGAAATATTTGAAAGAATGATTGCCAAGTTTTACTTGTGACACTATTTATTCATATATAATAAAACAAAACCAGAGTTAGTTTTTTGATATTATATACATATATATGTATTCATAGAAATCAGTCAATACTCAATGCAACTTCCATATGGTATGATATCTTCATGGATAAACCTAGGGTGATGGAAAATCATCATCATCTATCCCAAGTCAATGACTCAAATTTATACATACCAATAATATAATGAGCATGAGGCATGAATATGAGAGATCATCAAAGAACTAATAAATTCACACAGCATTATACAAAAACAATAATCATTCATCATCATGAATGGTCAATAATAAAAATGAATCAACAGTCAATCTTGTGACTGGATTTGAAATGGGTCTACTATAGACTAACATAATTATTTAACCCTTGCCAGCTTGGGGCAGACTATTTAAACAATAATTTGGATGCATAAACTTATATGGTAATACATAAGAATATAATTATAAATATAATGCTGGGTAAATTAATTAGTTTTTTTGCTGATCTTTCATGTTAATACCTCAAGCTTATTATATTGTTTGTATGTTTAAATTTAAGTCATTGACTTGGAGTTGATGATGATGATTTGTCATCACTCCAGATTTACCTTTGAAGACATTGTACCATTACAAATGGTATCCAACATAAGGCATTGTGACCTCAGTTTCTCTCTTTTAGTAAACCTCTATTTTTGTACTGCTACAATTGGTGGGTGATCCAACTGTGGGTCTGATGATAATCACATCTGGTGGCCATTACTACATCTGAGAAATAAAAGTATGTATTTTATGAAAATTAATATCAAAAAATTACTGAAATATGTAAAAATAGTATTGATGATAATAAATTATAAAATAGTAGTTTTAATGTATATTTAAGGCAGCAGTTTTTAACCTATGGGTTGTGACCACTTAGGGTCAAACAACTCTTTCACAAATGTCACCTAAAACCATTGGAAAAAAACAATTATAAAGTAACAACCAAAATAATTTTAAGGTTGGGGACCCTAACATAAGGAGCTGTATTAAAGAATTATGGCATTAGAAAGGTCGAGAGCCACTGATTTAAAGAGTTCATAAATAGAGTTGAATATGAAATCTGATTTTGGAGATTGGATTGAGAGTTTGTTTAGTTGTACTTTTAGTTTTGATGATGAATGGGAGAGTTTTGTCATTAGTTTGAGACATGTTTTCATGCAACTCTGAGCTGTGGTTTATCTCAGGAAATGCTCAAACCAATTTCTCATTTCCTATTGTTTACCATAGTGCAGTTGGTGTATTCATACAATGATTCCACCCTCTAAGTTTCTAAGAAAAGGAACAAAATTTTTGTATTTTCCAGCTCCTAATACTCAAAGGGGCAGAGCTTTGCAAAGATTTTTGCATTTTTTATTTCACATCAAGAGTTGTAGCTTATGATGTCTAAATTGAGGTAGCCCTCTTGGTGTTCATGGTGCATTGTGTTCTCATAGTCCAATGGCTGAATTCTTTATTTATCTCAGAATTTCAGGCCACTATTCATTTTGTTAGCTGTCAAATACCTGTGAAATCTTTAAAAAATTGATAAATACATAGTCTGAGATATAAACTTGGAATTAATTATGCATGTATATTATGTAAAATATTGTTAGGCTGGTGTTTCATTTCTTTTTTTTTTTTTTTACCATGAAGAGAAATATGAGATGATTATGTATGACATACTACCACATAGTAGTGTGTGCATATATATATAAAATTGAAAGGAAAAGTAGAAATAAACAGTCAAAAAATTTTGTTGATATTTTCTATATTATGCTGGAATAAGCAGTTAAGGATTAAATAATTTTGAATTTAAAAATATTATTATAAATTAAATTTTATTAATTCTAATTTTGCAATTAAATAAGCATGTTTTCATGTTACATTAGATATACTGGTAATTATAAAATTCCACTATCTATTTTAATTAGATAAAGTTTTTTTAATTAAAGCTTGTATAAAATCATACAAAGCTGTTTTTGAAAGAATTAAGGTAAATTAAAATGAGTTATTAACTTTTTTCAATTGAGATAAGGAAAATTTACTTTTAATTACTACTTTTTTAAATTCCACCTTAACTACAAAAAGGTTGGAAAAAGATTAGATGAATGTTTTATAGATTATGACAACATGATGACTATGAAGCTATAACTGAAGGCAAGACAGTACAAATCAACTGCTGCTAGTGTCATAATAGTAGAGTGTGGATTCATATGGAAACAAATGCCTGCTTTTCTATGTTCTATATAGCCCATATTGTGTACTAAACAGTATGCCTGAATGGTATTATATTGTAAACTAAATAGAACTGATTGAATGTCAATGCTTACTGGATTATATCTTTCCTGAAAATGATAATAAACCAGTGCACTGTTTTAGAAGGACCAGCTTACCAAGAGACTCTAGCAGCTTGCTAAAAATAGTTTATATGTATATTGTTTTATCTATATGCAAAAAGCACAGAATGATATTATTTTAAGTAATTTCTTGAAAATGACAGTTAAAATATAATTTAAAAGTAAAGCAAGTAAATAATTTTTGCTTAAATTATGTCTAAAAATAAAGGATTGATTCATAAGCAATTTTATTTTGAAATTAAAAAAAAAAAACTTAAAAAATCTTATTGTAAATGAAAAACCAAAAGGCCAAAGGGTTTGTTTTTTGGGAGAGGGAAGTCTTTCTAAACTGGATCTAACTAGTGATTATTTGTTAAAAAATGAAAAAAAATACTTGTCTAAGAAGTAATATATTTTTTGAAAAGAAAAAAAAACTTATTTACAATTAAGAATAGTGATCCAATAACTTAGATTAGTAAGAATATAATATATATGCACATATGTGTGCATTGGTTATGTATATATGTTTTTGACATTGAATTAATTGCATCTGGTGACAATATAATATATTTAATAAGTTTATTTGTTAACTAATGAAATACAATTAGGATATAAATGTCTGTGTGTGCTCACATCTGAATGGATACTCAAACATATATTAAATTTATCATTATTTATGTATCATTAAAATGAATAGAATGTTTTACGCAACACATCTGTGCTTATTTATATAGATATGTGTTATGTAAACATCTAAAAATATTTATAAATTGTTAAATTAATTATTATGTATTCTAAACATGAATTTCATTTATAGGTTTAGAACAAGTATGTTCATTTGCTTTTACACAGGCACATCTGATATATAGGTGTTTTATATAGACCTATTGAGATATTTATAAATCACAATATGATAGCTTACTTTTTGTATTAATTAAAATCAAAATGCTGAATTTATATTTATAACATGATCAGCAGACCTTAATTTCATTTTACTGTGTCTAATCAATAAATTTATATTCCATTGTTAAAGTTATTCCAGTGAATTTACTTAATCCTAAAATATTATAAATTATTATATGATGTATTATAATATCTCTTGCTCACAGTAACAGTTATTGAACTTTTTCTCACTGAGATGGCTTTGTGTATAACAATGTTATATAAAAGGGGTTTATATTTAGTGTTTATGAAAACCAGTTGATGATGATTTTATTATTTCTCTAATTGCTGAATGGCATGAAGGGAATATTTTTTAAAGTCCTTTTATTTTAATTATTTATTTAGAAATTAAGTTTATAGTTGGCCAATACACTAAGTGGCCAGAGCATTGATGATGATCAACATGTTTTAGCAGTCCAGCATTATTTTTTTGTTATATTCTTATGGATTAGCACTTAAGTTTGTGCATTCAAATTATTCTTTAAATAATCTGCCCCAAATTAGCAAAGGCTAAATAATTAGCTTAGTCTATAGACGACCCATTTTAAATCCAGTCATAATATTGAATGTTGATTTATTTTTATTGTTTATCATTTATGAGGATGAATGATTATTACTTTTGTATAATGCTAGTGAACTTATAGTTAGTTTTATGCTGATCTCTTGTGTTCATTCCTTTTATATTTAATTTTATATTTTGTTTATTTGGGGATTATGATCGTTTCCCATCTCCTCGTAATTCAGCCCTAATGTGGTATACTGTTACAAATGGCTACCCAATTGTAGGACATTGTAATCTCATATTCTGTCTTATTAAATCCCTATTTCTGTACTGTTACAGTATATATATAATCTCAGTGTAGTGTGATTCCCTTAATTTCCCACTTTTAATTCATAAAATAATTATTGTAAATGTGTTGTAAAAGATATTGAAGATATGGAATCACCTTATTGAACAACCTTATTAATATTCATATTCTTAATAATATCATGTAATCTAATCATTGCTATTACATGCATATTGCTAAATATTTTTCAGCATATGGCAATATCCTGTGTCTATCTATTAATGCTTTAACATTTAAATAATAATGAAAATATTTATAAAATCACAAGTGTTTTACAATGTATTAAAGAGGTTTATTTAAACTTCATTGTACCAATATTTCATACTCCGAAGTCAAGCTACAATATTTAAGTGTCCATATATATTCAATGGACCATTAGTAAGAATGGATTTCCATTCTTGCTATTAAAAGGTGTGAAGGTTGCCTTGACAGCAGTGAGAAATATTGATTACTATATTTACTGTGAATGTTTAGGTGGTTACTGGTTGGTAAATTCACCACTTTCATTTCATTTTTTTCTGAAATATCTTATATTACATTTGTGGGGATAATAAAATTAAAATTTAAGTATTTAAATTTATAAAAAATAGAAGTAATTAGAAGGTTATTAAAAATAATAAAAATGAATAATATATTTAAATTAATAGTTATTCATGAATACAAACACAATCCGGAATGACATGTATAATTTATATTCATTTTATATTTTATTGCATATTTTATTTTATTGTATACTTTATTTTATATTATGTGGATTATTTTGTGTTTGATTATATTTATTTCAGTTTTATTATGTTTTTTTTATTATTTTATTAATTTTATTGTTTACATTTTTTATGGTATTATTTATATAGTTATGTATTCTATTTTGTTCCTTATACCATAACTCTGAAGAAGACTGCAGGACAGTCAAATCATAAGATTGTGTATGCATATATGTACAATAAAAAGTTTTTTGCTAAAATGTGTTCAAAGTAGAATGGATAAATTGTATTATATATATATATTAGCACAAGGTTGTCGTGCTTTACCTGATCTTACAAATGGATATGGAGTAGTTAAAAGTAGTGACACACTGACGGAAGGTCTTGTGTATTATTATTGTAATCCGGGTTACCAAATAAAAGGTTTAACTATAATTTATTGCCTAGGATATTTTTGGTCTGCCCTGCTTGCTACATGCACAAGTATGTATACATTAAATTATATTTATTGATATTCCTTTTATATATATATATATGCATATTAATTCTAATATTTTCATAGATAAGTGATGATTTCATATTATTATTTTTGAAATATTCCATGTAGTAAAATAGCTAAATAGCTGACATTTTGGTACTATAACAAGTATCTTCCTCAGAGTGCTCTGAGGAAGGTACTTGTTATTGTACCGAAATGTCAGCTATTTAGCTATTTTACTACATGGAATATCCCAAAAATAATAATATGAAATCATATATATATTGTAACCTCTGCTCTCTTCACTTGTTCACTTTATTATATTTATAAATGCCCAGGTGCCAATTCTATACAAGATAGAATAAAATTTATAATTGTAAATTGCTCTATGGCTTAGCTCAGTTGAGGTTATAGGATATGGTCTTCATATAGGATGCAAATAAAAGTAATAAAACATTTATTAATAAAAATTCTGTAACACTAATTTAATTATATGCCACACATTTATTTAATTATAAAACTATTGCAAAATTATCAATTATCATATCTAATATAGGATAGGTAATGATTAAGATCGGGTACCTTTTTATCTACATCACCACCTACACTAAGCAAAGTAGAATATATTATTAGCACTGTAATATGATGATTTATCATCTCCAGACAGATTAAATAAATTGTCTTCTACTGGAAAATCTATATATTTTAGGACTATGCTATGTTAACGATATATGTATGTGTATGGAAATGGAGAATCGAATGTATATAATCAAGCAATTCATTTGGGCTTTTAATTCATTAAAACATTTATTAAAAAAAATAAAAGACAAAATAAATAATAATAATAAACAAAAAAAAATTATTTTATGCACCTTTCTAACCAGTTACATTGCTCTTATAGCAAAACCAAAATTGACTAATATTTAATATACGAATCATATATTTTCGAACATGTGTGTTTTTATAATATCCTAAACATGATGTATTTTTAAAACATACTTTTTATTAGATTATTTATAAAACTTGGATGATGGCATAAATCAATCATCTTTTATACATATTATAAAATTTTATACAACACTTATCTGTTATAATCGATGTAAATCATCTAACAGTAACTATACAAAATAAAGAAAGGCAAGGAAAAACAATAACTAAACACTTATACTTATACTTATATATGTGAGGGTTAAATAATATCTCCAAACTCAATCTAAATAATCTAATCATCCCTTGACCATTTCTATCTTCAACTCACATTCAATATACTTCCTATATAATGAACTTATAACAGATAAGGTTTTAATTCTTTATTTTTTTAAATAAACTTCATTAACAAAATTGAAGCATAATAAATACAACATTTTTAAAATAATAATTTATAGCATCATGCACACATCTGAACATCTATGACCACCTATAATATAATTTCTAGATCATATAAAATAATAAATTATCATATTATAATGATATGAAGTTACATTGTTTTGTTTTTTTTTAAAAAGAGAAAAAAAATTGGTTATACATTTATTATAAGTAATAACAAAAATACTTATCAATATCTCATCATTACATGTTAATTTTTTTTAAACAAAATTGAAAGTTGAAAAAAATCTAAATATCAATTTTAAAGACAACAGTAAATTATAACATAAAAAAAATGTCTATCCATTGTTAAAGCATAATTTGTTAAGAATGACAATAGACTTTTTCCTTTTTATCCTAGAATTCCGTTATAGGCATAATAAATGACATTTGCATGCATTGGAATTATTTTGTTATATATGCGCAAATAGCAAAGTTATACAGTATAAAATTATCTTCTTGATATAAGATTAATAGATAAACTTTTTCATTTTAAATTTTATTTTGTAGAATATTGATAGAAAATTCTTTAAATTGAAAATCAAGTGTTTAATTATAGCGTCTAATAAGAAAATTTTAGCTAGCTTTATTTTACACAATTTTGTCATTTTAATATTATTTAGCTTTGGTAATACTTTAAAATAAATCATAATAATTTAGCTTACATATCATCCAGGCATTTTGAAGGTAGTGAATATGGACCATTGTTTGACAGAGATTTGGAGGCTGGTATCCCTCTGGGGGGGTGGGTGTTTATCTCCTCATTTTTATATCATTCCAGTAGTATAATAACAAAAATTCTCCACGGGTATATTATTAGAATCTTCGCGATGTTTTTTATATAATACTCTTAGACAGTTATTGAATCTTTTAAGTTTTTTTTACATTTTCTTCCTCGGAACTTTTTTTTTTTTACTTCAAGTTTTAAACTCTATGTCTTTCTTCACTCACGCCCTCTGTGTTTTTTTTATTATTACAATCAACTTTGGAAGTGTGCCAGAATTTTACTTATAAAATTTTAACAATACAATGTTTGAATAAAATAAAACATAATAATAATAATAATAATAATAATAAAAAATATTAAATATTAATTTAGAAATGTTATTCTCTATTATACAAATAATCTTTATCATTTTTAAACATAAGATTATGAACAATATATAATTAGTAAGTAATAAATAAAATATAGGAAAGAAAATTCTAATTAATAATATATCTATATTTCTGCTCATTATGACATGTAATTTTTCTACTACATACAAACATCTCTGATGTTATTCATCCTCCTCTCCTACAACCAAACATATATAATCCAAAACTCTACCAATCAGTACACCCACTTAAAGTTTTATTTTTTTTTAAAATCCTAATTTAACTAGCAAATTACATCTCAATTCATTTTTCTCAGATAATTAACTTTAGCCGTTGTTAGCACAAATGTGAACTTCCCACATTTCTTTCTGGTGCCAACCTGGAAGGTCACAGTATATATATATATATATAGTGGATGTTTATGAGATATCTGTATGGTGCCAACCTGGAAGGTCACAGTATATATATATATATATAGTGGATGTTTATGAGATATCTGTTGTGCCAAATTTAAAGTATATTTTAAACATATCTAATAATTTTCAGAATGTAAAATAAATAATCCATTTCATGTGTTTAAACCAAAAGCAACTTTTTCAAGCATGCTACAAATGAAAATATTTATCTAGTATGTATTAACATAATAGTAATTACTGCATGTAAAAATATTTTCATAAATATAATTATTTTTAAAGTGTTAAAGTTGCTTAACTTTATGATAGCAATTTAACATATTGAAAATAAAATATAATACATTAAGATATTTATAAATGAAGAATCTACTATTATTTAACATATCAGAGAGATAGTTCAATCTGTAGCATGTACAATAAAACTGATTTTTGCCAAAGCATAAAAGCTAGAGTGATACTTTTTACTATGACTATACATTCAGAATGTACAATAAATTTAGCATTATAAATAATAATGAGTACACACCATCTTTTTGAATTAATTTCTGTGTATTTACCAAAATTTTATATATAGGTACATGAGTGTTTATGGATTTATGTATGAAATATTAACTTTAATTAATTTAAGATGACAAATCTTAATTAGTAATAAATGAACTTCCTTAGAATTCAGGCTGAAAAAATTTAGAATGAGTTAATATTTATACTTGATTTTGGATTATAAATATTACATTAACATTTTAACTATATATTTAAAATATATGCAGAAATTTGACATACTGCTCATAAATACCAAGGTGAAGGCTCATGGATTAGGTGCTCATATGATAAGTCTACTACAAGTGTGACAACTTTAAGTTGCATGGAGCTTGGAGATATTTTTTTACAGATTGATCAGATGGTCAATTCATTCACCTAATATTTCAGTGCAACTATTTCTGTTTGGAGGATAAGATCTTGGAATAATCAGGGTTGATTAAATGAGTGTCAATCTCATGATTATTATATTATACAGCTTTTATCTCTAATGAAGGGTGATATTTTATAAAACCACCCAGTTTATTATTTCTTTTTGCTAATGATCTGTGTAATTTATAGTTATTATTTGTAATGTATTTTAGTGAACTAATCAAGTATTGTCAAAATTTCGATTAGGTTTTACATATCTTAATACTAATAACTGAATCTATAATATTGTATTTATCAAAATTTGTAATCCAGACAATCTATAAGTTTAAATATTTTATAAAGTATATGGTAAGTTCAAAGCTTTTTGAGTTAAACTTATTTGTTTTAATATAATATGTAAAATATCCATCTAAATATTTTAAAAGGAAATTAGAACAGTTATTTTTAAGAATATATATACTATAATGGTCAGGGATGAAATAGTTTTACCGTATCTACCATACAGGGCGCCACCAGGCCCTTTGAACCTGGAAAATTTATATAGTAGCAGATACGTAAGTTAAGATTCAAAATTTTTATATATATTTTATTCCGACCATCAGCCCTAGTCACTAGTTCATGGAGATGCAGAGATTTAATACAAACTTGCTTAAAAGAAATATATTAATATTAAAAAAAATGAAATAAGCCACTGCCAGTAATTAACACACAAACATTTATTAACACACATATAAATAAAATTGAGGAATAAAATTTATTATTTTAGGTTGGTTATTAATTTAAATTTTTATTTTAAACAATCTGCACAGATTGATTTAATATTTTATTTGAATGTTGAGTATGAATAAACTACATAGATTGCATTTGAAAAGAAAATATTCTATTCCTTATTTAACCTTAGGCCAAAAGTTCACATTCAAACTAACACCAATCTATCTGATATATCGATGTATTCAATGAAGCATGAATACGATCACACAATACCATACTGTCAGGAATGCACATCTGAACAGTATGGATATAGAAGACATTGACTCTCATCCAGTACAGGAATACTACATCTGTCTGGTGAGAAGAACAAAAAAAAAAACTCCATAGGAAGGGACTGCATTTTCCGTCTTACTATCCCATTCCATAGGCTAAAAGGGGTGATCCAAGGAGCAGGGAATACCATCTGCTTACGATGGTCAGTGAGACATGGGACATATTTTGCCCAAGTGTGGCATATAACATAATCCTACCCATAGTGGACCTCATGCTACATTTACTAATTACACCAATATATCCAATCGATTAACCCAATTTAACTATGAAACAAATAACCTAAGATTAACTCTCCCTTAATTAATTAATATAACTTTACAAATCTATGCAGCCATTCATGCCCAACTTAAATTTAACATTTATATAATTTAGTAAATAAATATTAATAAAAAAATAAAAAAATGATAATGATTAAATTAGCAAACTCAAATGTATAAAAATTAATTGATTTGAAAAGTCAGATTAAAGTTCATTTTAAAAAAATTAGGTTTAGCTTGTCAAATCTTGAAAGTTCTTAATTATTGTTTTTAAAATTTTTCAGTTCATATCTTACAGTAGAAGAGTCCCAGTTCTTGGTGCCAATTCCCACAAAGTCTTTATTTGAAGACTAGTCTGTTTGTTCTGGAGGTGGCCATAACTGGTTCAATCCTGGTATTATTTTATTGCAGAACCCATATGATTCGGGGTCTGCAATAGTACCATTCATAATTCAACAGTCATTTTCTTTGGAATAAAAGAGAGGGTGACAAGTGCATCTTATCACCCTTCTCAAAAATATCAAGCTGGAACTGTTCTTAATTTCAATATTTTTCTTTTTATATACATCATTCGGATTCACTGACTAATCAGTCTTTTTCATTAGGGTCTGAACATTGGTTTCTGCTTCTATTGGACATTCTGCTTCAGAGCAGGAAACAATCTTTAATTTTTATCTCTATCTTTCATCTGACTTTTTAATTATATAAGATTCCCAAGGGCTAGTATGCTTTTCGATAATTAATAACACAATCATTTCCATTTACTGAGATTACATAAAAATCTTTTCCATTTATGTTACTTTTTATTAAAAGTATTTTATATTCAGATCTTTACCTTTTTTGATAAAAAAGTACATTCAAATATTTTTTTTTTAAAAAAAAAATAGTTTTAAAGTTTTGCATCTGTGCGAATATATATACGTTTAACAACTCTTTAATTTTTTTAGATTTTAGTTTTTATTTACAAACTTTTTATTTTAATTTTAAATTAATGTTACAACATATTATATATCATTACATATAAGTAAACTTTCTCAAAAAACAAAAACATTTTTTAAAAAAAGAATTTACTTAGTGTTAGTAATTACGTTACACAAATTAATTATATACTAAACTTTTTTAAAAAGACAAAACTTTGGTTAGTAACTACAAAAATGAATATAATGATAAAAAAAATTGTTAACTGTTGATCCCTTCCTACCAACTAAATTTCTGCCCCCTCCCTTCCAAGTTTCTTTTCTTCTACTTTTAACTATTACTTAGGCAAGTTAAATGGTTGGATTTTAAATAAGACTTTTGTTTTAAAAATTATTTATATTAACTATTACGTTTTTATTCCTCGCATTTATTTTTATATATGCACAATTTTTCTTACTGGCAGTACTTTTTACACAAAATTCAAACTAAAATTTTATGTTAATACAAAAAATATATTTATTTCAGGGAAAATGTTATTGGCATGATTTATGTTTAAAATTCTCAGGGTACTCATAGTTAAAGTGTATCGGTCCACATTGGGTGGCCAATTATAATGGTCAGAGGCAATAGAGTCTTAATGTATTTGCCATACAGGGCACCACCAGGCCCTGGGAACCTGGAAAATTTATATAGTAGGCAGATATGTAAGTTAAGATTCAAAATTTTTATATATATTTTATTCCGACTATCAGCCCTAGTCACTAGCTCATGGAGACGCAGAGATTTAATATAAAACTTGCTTAAAAGAAATATATTAATATTAAAAAAAATGAAATAAGCCACTGCCAGTAATAAACACACAAACATTTATTAACACACATATAAATAAAATTGAGGAATAAAATTTATGGTAATTATAATGTAATCGGGTTTGGCCACTTGATGGCATTGTTGGCAGTCAAAAACAATACAATATATGGTTTTCGGGGCCGTGTGATTTTTAAATCGCTGTTTTTTTTTTTGGTTATTAATTTATTGATTGCTATAACTTTTTTTTTCATGCCTTTTTAATTTTAATTTTGTATTTAGTAAATGACAACCTTTTTTTTTTTATTTTTAAATCACTGTTTTTGGACAAATTATCACCATTCCTCCTTTTTAGTTATTAATTGATTGATTGCTAGAAATTTTTTTTCCTGTCTTTTTTAAAAATAAAACATTGTAAAAGATAGCTTACAATGCACACATTCCTAAAAAGATCAAGCATATTTATTGAACCCAATCCATTTGGAATTTATAGTAATAGTGGGAAGATTATTATTTGTTATTATTATTACTTATATACATATAATACACAATAAATTATTATATTTATAAAATAAAATACGATCAGTATTTTACAAAGTACTATTGTATATATATATAAAACTATTTGATTAAATAAACTGTAATATATATATATATTTTTTAATTTAAAATTGAATATTAATTAATATATATAATGTGGGATGACTTGAGGTTAATTAGGTGGGTACATATGTGTGGAAATAAAACTGATTTTATTATTTTAATATTTTTTTTATTTTATAATAAATCTAAATGTATTTAAACAATAGGCAGTTAAAGATATGAAAGTTCCTGGAAATCTATGTGCATGAAAATGTATGAAAACAAAAGACAGTTTACAAATCGTTCTTCTTATTGTTATAACAACTGTAACAAAAGACAGCAATTAAAACTAAAAATTTAGAACGCTAAAATGGAATTTTACTTTTTCTTTTAGTTAAATTATAAACATTTTAAAAATCGAATACTGTAACTAAAAGTTTATCAAATTCAAGGGACAGAAAGTGAAAAGAAGTAAGAATAACTGATTAATTCTTAAATAATTAAATCGTGTTTAAAAAGTTGTTGGAGTAAATTAGAATTTTTTTAAATCTTTTCAAAAACAATAACGGGAATTAAACTTGCTAAAAATTGGAGAAGAAAGAAAAATGAAATAATTTTCTTAATATATATATATAAGTGCTTCAATATTATTAATAAAAAAATATATGATTATAAATAATTATTAAAATGTACTTTAATATGAAAATGGGCTAGAGCAAAACATGCTATTGTGTGTCATGGTATTTTCCTGCCAGTTGCATTATATCTATCTATATATATTTCTACTTTATTGTAAACACACAAGAAGATGCCTTCAGTCCAAAGTAAACAAGGATTGGAATACATTATGGTGAATCAAATGAGGATCAAGATGTTTACCATTAAACACAACTACAGGAGACACCATTGTACCTATCTATCCTTGCTAAGGAGAATGATTTACTAAGTGAAACTGCTTTGAAGAACAACTTGCCTAACTATCAGCTACTACTGCTTTTATTATGATGATTGTTATAAACTTTATTCCAATTACAATTTTTTTTATCAAAGAATCAATATTGTAAATTTTTGTTTATTTTTTTTTTTTATTTATTTATATTATCTGTTGTATTTTCACACTCTGATGCTGAAGCCACATCTTTCAGAATTAGCAAAGAAGAAAAGGGGGGATTATTCATTTTGATATTTTTTATATTTTCATTATAAATAAAATTTAGGTATAGCCACCTGCTTCACATCAGGTCATCCACATAAATATTGAGGTAAGATTCTTTAAATTTATATATAGGTTAAATTACAACACATACAGAATACATATTATATGTTTTATTTTGTGATTAACCGTGTACGTATATTTTCTAGTATGTTTGACTAATCAACTGGGATCTGTCTCTATCATATATATAAATTGGGGAAACTTGTTAAATAGATTAACATTTGTAAATATATAATTTAGCTAGCCAGCATCTCAATTATATTAAATAACTAAAGTTGATTTTTCTATATAATTATGATTTGCAGAGAATGAGTGACATATGTGGATTTCTACCATGGGGTATAAGGGTTGGATCTAGAGGATAATTAATTAGTAAGATGGTAGAGGTTCATTTGTGACACATGTACATATGATGATTATTATATATATATATTTTTTTTTATCATTACTATTGTCGTTATACTTGATATTTATTATTGTTAATAAATGTTTGAGAGTTTATATTATTCCAGTCTCTGGTTTATTGAGTTGTCCTGACATTCCACAGTTTATAAATAATTATACATGCACACACATCTATTTTTCTTATTATATAAAAGCTTGAAAATAAAACAAATATAATAAATGCTAGTTGTAACCTATATATAGGTGCAGGAGTTGCTGTGTATATCTGTTCATACCTGCTAAAGGAGTTAAAAGCAATATTCTCTCTGGGCTTGAATATTAGGGAATAACGGAATTAAAAAGGGGGAAAGTGGATGAACTAACCTAAATTGCATTTAATATTATTAAATAGGGATAGAGTTAGTCAATTAAAGGGTATGCAATCATTGGTTAAGCATTTCATCGGGTTCTCATTAGCACTTTATCAGATGACCCACAGTCTGAACATAGTTGGATGCAACTTTTTTCCCTTCTAAGCCTGGTAGGTCTCTGCAGATTGTTTCATTAGGGGTAATAAATTAGAGCATATTAACTTATCCCTACACCATATTGCTACATCTGCATAGTAGTACAGTCTGCAAGTTAGTTGACCTTTCATTACATCTGGTGTTTGCAATGTTGGGGTTAGTTATAAATGTTCTGTTCATTATATCTGGCAGCATCATCTTTTGGGGCTAGTGGTCATCATTCCATCTGTTATATCTGGTGCCAGCAATGTTTGGGGCTCAATAGATAGGTGTATCATCACATAAATACTTTGTGTAAGTTGGTCATACATTGTGATCGAACCAGCTGATTGTTGACATATCTGATAGATATATCCACGTGCTAATCATCCCATCCGTTATATCTGTCGACCAACGTGGATGCACACTGTGTAGTGGGACTACACACCACTAAAGATCGAATTAGCGACTGGCATGACTAGTATGATAGGTATTAGGGAGAGTGTATGATGAGAATCTTTTCTAACTGTTATATCTAATGATGAAAATTGTTCGTTCCGTTATATCTGGCACGCAACGTGGTAGGCATTTTACAGTTGATTGAGGAATCCAAGTATATTTACTAATGGTTATATCTGATGTGCAACGTGTTAGCATAAAGATATTATAGTTGATAAATGTATTCAAATGTATTTACCAATAGTTACATCTGGTATCCAGTATGTTAGGTATGAATATACTCTAATCGGACTGGCATTTAAATTTTTTTTTTTAAAAAAAATGTTAAAGCATATTTCATTTGATATTTTTCTATCAACATAAACCCATATGAACTTATGCACATGGCAAACAACTAGCACTTTCATTAAAAATAATAGTAATAGGGATAATAAATAGATCACATAAATTTGAATCAATTTTCAATAAGAGATCTAAAGTATTGAGTGTAAATTGGAAATATAGAGGATTGGACAATAAACAGAGACCGATGATAAATAGTTAAGTGATTAATAAATGATAATAAAATAGTAGAGTTAGGCATGTCAAAGGACATAGGCTAAAAGTAGATCTATTAAAAACTAGAAAAAAAAGGTAAAAGATAAATGCAATGGTTGGGAGTGGCATGATGCACTGTGGCATGTGATTATTTATAGTTTCATAAATAAATATTTTTTAAATAGTTTGCAAATAAATAAATATTTAATGATAACCAGAAGTGGTAAGCAATTAAGTAATATGGAATCAAAACATTTTGAGATAGGGAAAGATAGTAGTGACAGTGAGATGGTAGATGATACTACCAGTAATAAGGTAGAATCTGTGATGATTCAGATACCTGGGGGGTCTATTCTGGAAGTGGAACAATCCCTACAAATGCAGGAAGGAAGTCAAACAGTTTCTCAAATTCAGATGATTCCTCCCCTTGAGATTGTTCAAGTGCCTGAAGTGGGAATAACTCAGGCTATGCAAGACCCTACAACATTGGCACAACTAATTCAAGCAATCATGGTGATAAAGAGTGATATAAATAGTATCATGGAGATGAAGAGTGATATGAATAATATGAATAGTAAAATGGAGAATATGACAACCAATATGGAAAATATGAAAAGTGATATAGATAGTAAGTTGGAGAATATGGCAATCAAGGCTGATGAAATAAAAAGTCATATGAATAGCAAGTTGGAAAATATGGCAACCAAGGCTGATATAAATAAAATAAAGGAAGAATTGAAGAAAGATGTGAATGATATAAAAGAACAAATGGAAACAAAAATTGATAATGTTGAAATTAAGCTGTCTGAAGATATGGGACAACTTTCCTTTAAATTAGGAAATGTTCAAAAAGACAATATTGAATTGAAGCAAGGAATGTTAGAGATGAGGAATGAAATTGATGAAAAGAATACAAAATGCCAACAGTGAATAGATGATTTTAAATTCAGTGTCATGAAACAATTGAATGCAAAATATGATGAGGTATGCAGGAATCAAGAAAATTTTAAGGAAGAAGTGCGTGAAAATCAATGGAGGCACCAAGATGAAGTTCAGATGGAAATACAAATTATCCATACGGAGTTGGAGCAAAATTTTACCAAACAAAATACGGAGATAGAAACCTTAGGACAAAAACTAAAATGCTTAGATAAAACCATTACCCAGAGGTTTGGAATCATTGAATCCCAACTGAGTAAGGGTACATTAGTTGTTGAAACACAACAAACCCAGACTAATTCAAGTACTCAATATACTGAATTTAAGTTGAGAGAAAAGCAATTGAGTGATACTCTCAATATTGAAGTGAAACAAAGATCACAAGCTTTCAAGATTGATTCCAAGTTAAATGATAAAGCCATAGGAGTCAATGACACATCATACTCTGAAGATGTCATAATAGAGTATATGAAAGAAAGTTCAATAATAAATGATTTGGACTCATATTTGAAATCATTGCAGCACATTCATGTTTACCATCGAAACAAGAATAAAATGCTTTTCAGACATGACATTTGTGAGCATTATAGCAATAACAAGGATGGATTGTTACAAGTTCAAACAGCTTTCTTAAGAGAAAACTGTCACACTACAAATGCCATTGTTGAAGGCATTAAAGAAATTGGTGAATGTGATCGTCTTAGCTATGCGTTATGGAAATTAGAGTCTTTTCATAATCAACAAGATGATCAAAACATAGAAAATTATATGATGAGAATAGAGATAACCATGTTACAGTTTATCAAACAGAAAGGTTTTCAGTTCCATAAGTTATGTAACACTTATGAAGGACCCTTCACATTTATGAGGCATATAAATGACAGTACTTAAAAGAAAAAGTACATAATAAGGGAAGGACTTCAAATGATGCAACTTTGGACACATAAAATGGACTTTTCACGATGGATGAATGCTCAAAAGATGTATATATTTTTTTTAAGAAAAAAAATAAATAAATGAATGAATAAATCAAATGGTGTGTATATACATATATAATATAACTTATGATAGTATAAGAAAATGATCTGGTAAGACAGATAGACCAGATAGTTAATTATATCAATTGGAGTGTGAATGAATCCATTGGATTCACACCCATTGAACTACATTTTAATCAATAAATTCCCATGTTGTTCACTAAATATCAACCTATGACTAGATATAAACAAAGTAGTATGGAGGAAAATGTGCAGAAAGCATATCTTCGATTGGTAAGTAAGGCCAATAAAAGGAACAAAAATAAGACTGGAACTTTTCATACTTTTAAAGTAGGAGATCAAGTTTTAATAAAAAACCCTCATATTAGTAAGCAAATTGAAAATAAGTACAGTAAGTTTTACCATCTATATGAAGGACCTTACACAATAGTTAAACAATCAAGTCCTAATGCATTTTGGTTGGATATGGAAGGACAAGTTAAGGGCACATATAATACCTGAATTATGAAACCATACTATGGACAATCTTAATAATTGTAGAATTGTCATACTCAACTGATGTGTAAAAAAAAAAGATGAATGCTGATAAATAAAAAAAAATTAGATATTATGAAGTTAGGTTAAAAATATGATGAGAGTATTCCCTAACGGATGCCAAAGCAGATATTAGGATACTTTAGAGCCACTTTATTTAAGAGAGTTAAACCACATTAAGTGATGGTTGCTCCAATCTTCTGTTAGTCCTCAAAGGAAATCCAATAAGACTCTATAGGAGCAGGATAGAGGATAACAAGAAAAAAAAAGTGCTATCTGAAACAGAAACACATTTTTATTAGTGTGCTGAAAACATAACAATCATTAGTTTTTTTTTAAAAAAAACAACAACCTATGTTTGAACCCCACCTTGAAAAGTATTTTATGAGAGTGAGTAGAGAAGAATAGAAAGCAATTTGTGTAGTTGAGTGTAGAAAACAGTAAAATAAGGTTTCACTACCCTTCTTATATTTGTTGAAAAAAAAAAAACAACCGTCAAACTTCAAATGCAAACCTTGTGTAGGTGTTAAAATTTTCATTACATATTAAAATTCTAACCCTGTAAGGAGAAGGGGTTGTAAAGGATAGCTTACAATGCACACATTCCTAAAAAGATCAAGCATATTTATTGAACTCAATCCATTTGGAATTTATAGTAATAGTGGGAAGATTATTATTTGTTATTATTATTACCTATATACATATAATACACAATAAATTATTATATTTATAAAATAAAATACGATCAATATTTTAGAAAGTACTATTGTATATATATATAAAACTATTTGATTAAATAAACTGTAATATATATATATATTTTAATTTAAAATTGAATATTAATTAATATATATATAATGTGGGATGACTTGAGGTTAATTAGGTGGGTACATATGTGTGAAAATAAAACTGATTTTATTATTTTAATATTTTTTTTATTTTATAATAAATCTAAATGTATTTAAACAATAGGCAGTTAAAGATATGAGCATTCCTGGAAATCTACGTGCCACATGAAAATGTATAAAAACCCTACACAGACGCTCTTCCGTATAAAAACAAAAGACAGCAATTAAAACTAAAAATTTAGAACGCTAAAATGGAATTTTACTTTTTCTTTTAGTTAAATTATAAACATTTTAAAAATCGAATACTGTAACTAAAAGTTTATCAAATTCAAAAGACAGAAAGTGAAAAGAAGTAAGAATAACTGATTAATTCTTAAATAATTAAATCGTGTTTAAAAAGTTGTTGGAGTAAATTAGAATTTTTTTAAATCTTTTCAAAAACAATAACGGGAATTAAATTTGCTAAAAATTGGAGAAGAAAGAAAAATGAAATAATTTTCTTAATATATATATATATAAGTGCTTCAATATTATTAATAAAAAAATATATGATTATAAATAATTATTAAAATGTACTTTAATATGAAAATGGGCTAGAGCAAAACATGCTATTGTGTGTCATGGTATTTTCCTGCCAGCTGCATTATATCTATCTATATATATTTCTACTTTATTGTAAACACACAAGAAGATGCCTTCAGTCCAAAGTAAACAAGGATTGGAATACATTATGGTGAATCAAATGAGGATCAAGATGTTTACCATTAAACACAACTACAGGAGACACCATTGTACCTATCTATCCTTGCTAAGGAGAATGATTTACTAAGTGAAACTGCTTTGAAGAACAACTTGCCTAACTATCAGCTACTACTGCTTTTATTATGATGATTGTTATAAACTTTATTCCAATTACAATTTTTATTTTATCAAAGAATCAATATTGTAAATTTTTTTTTATTTTTATTTTTTATTTATTTATATTATCTGTTGTATTTTCACACTCTGATGCTGAAGCCACATCTTTCAGAATTAGCAAAGAAGAAAAGGGGGGATTATTCATTTTGATATTTTTTATATTTTCATTATAAATAAAATTTAGGTATAGCCACCTGCTTCACATCAGGTCATCCACATAAATATTGAGGTAAGATTCTTTAAATTTATATATAGGTTAAATTACAACACATACAGAATACATATTATATGTTTTATTTTGTGATTAACCGTGTACGTATATTTTCTAGTATGTTTGACTAATCAACTGGGATCTGTATCATATATAGAAATTGGGGAAACTTGTTAAATAGATTAACATTTGTAAATATATAATTTAGCTAGCTAGCATCTCAATTATATTAAATAACTAAAGTTGATTTTTTTATATAATTATGATTTGCAGAGAATGAGTGACATATGTGGATTTCTACTATGGGGTATAAGGGTTGGATCTAGAGGATAATTAATTAGTAAGATGGTAAAGGTTCTCTTGTGACACATGTACATATGATGATTATTATATATTTTTTTTTTTTTTTATCATTACTATTGTCATTATACTTGATATTTATTATTGTTAATAAATGTTTGAGAGTTTATATTATTCTGGTCTCTGGTTTATTGAGTTGTCCTGACATTCCACAGTTTATAAATAATTATACATGCACACACATCTATTTTTCTTATTATATAAAAGCTTAAAAATATAACAAATATAATAAATGCTAGTTGTAACTTATATATAGGTGCAGGAGTTGCTGTGTATATCTGTTCATACCTGCTAAAGGAGTTAAAAGCAATATTCTCTCTGGGCTTGAATATTAGGAAATAACGGAATTAAAAAGGGGGAAAGTGGATGAACTAACCTAAATTGCATTTAATATTATTAAATAGGGATAGAGTTAGTCAATTAAAGGGTATGCAACCATTGGTTAAGCATTTCATTGGGTTCTTATTAGCACTTTATCAGATGACCCTCAGTCTGAACATAGTTGGATGCAACTTTCTTCCCTTCTAAGCCTGGTAGGTCTCTGCAGATTGTGTCATTAGGGGTAATAAATTAGAGCATATTAACTTATCTCTACACCATATTGCTACATCTGCATAGTAGTACAGTCTGCAAGTTAGTTGACCATTCATTACATCTGGTGTTTGCAATGTTTGGGGTTAGTTGTAAATGTTCTGTCCGTTATATCTGGTGGCATCATCGTTTGGGGCTAGTGGTCATCATTCCATCTGTTATATCTGGTGCCAGCAATGTTTGGGGCTCGATAGATAGGTGTATCATCACATAAATACATTGTGTAAGTTGGTCATACATTGTGATCGAACCAGCTGATTGTTGATATATCTGATAGATATATCCAAGTGCTAATCATCTCATCCATTATATCTGTCGACCAACATGGATGCACGCTGTGTAGTGGGACTACACACTGCTAAAGATCAAATTAGTAAAGGCATGACTAGTATGATAGGTATTAGGGGGTGTATGATGAGAATCTTTTCTAACCATTATATCTAATGATGAAAATTGTTCGTTCCATTATAACGTTTAATTTTAATTTTGTCTTTACAAAACAACAACCTTTTTCATTTTTTAAACATACATTTAAAATTTTTTGGGGGGAGGGGTGGGTTTAGGAAATCAATTTATTGATTGCTGCTACTCTGTGATGTCTATTTAGCGATGTCTTTTGCTTAATTATGCTTTCTACATAATAAAACAACTGTGTAGGGTTAGGTTTAGGGTTAGTTTAGTGTTAGTTTTAGGGTTAGTTTTAGGGTTAGGTTTAGGGTTAGTTTTAGGGTTAGGTTTAGGGTTAGTTTAGGGTTAGTTTTAGGTTTAGGGTTAGTTTTAGGGTTAGGGTTAGTTTTAGGGTTAGGGTTAGTGTTTTGTTGTTTGTAATGCTTAAATAAAGAATATCAAAATCGTAACTGTAGTTGGAAAAAAGAAACTCAAACTTTTTTAAACAACAACAAACACATATAAATGTCTTTTTTACTTATTAACCATGTTTATAATATTTGCTTTCTATGAAATTTACAAAAAATCATGTATATTTTTATTGGACAGCAGAAATACTCAGCTTCTGCTGTCGGCAACTGAGGAAAAAGTTACGCGTTTGCTTTCCATTTTATGAACTACGTAGTATTTCACATGAAAATGAGATTTTGCATGCGAACTCAGCTGAATTCATTTTGACATACCCTCGGCAAACTTTTACACATTACACCTTCTATAAACAAGGGTGTGGCCATTTAAAAATTACTGTAAAATCAGATTTCTTAAATTCATTACAAATACAACAATTGTGTAACGTATATTGTAAACATTTGACTAATCAAACTCCACCCACATATATATCAAACTGTACACAAAAGATAAGTGTGTTGATTCACAGTAACTGTCACAAAGCAGAAATAGGTCGTATTATTTCTGCATTTTGTCATCATCAACGGCCTTCTAATGGCTAAGACAAACATAGATTTTTTCTATAGCCGTAAGTCAGGCCTTGTAAATGGCATTTGTTAGGTGTTTTGGTGAGCCAGAATGCCATCAAGTGGCCAGGCCCAATTACATTATAAGAAAGAAATTTATTATTATAGGTTGGTTATCAATTTTTAAATTTCAATTTTTATTTTAAACAATCCACACAGATGGATTTAATATTTTATTTGAGTGCATTTGAAAAGAAAATATTCTATCCCTTATTTCACCTTAGGCCAACAGTTGACATTCAAACTAACGCCAATCTATCTGATATATCGATGTATTCAATGCAGCACAAATACGATGGCACAATACCATACTGTCAGGAATGCACATCTGAACAGTATGATCATAGAAGACATTGACTCTTGTCCAGTACAGGAATACTACATCTGTGTGGTGAGAAGAACAATAAAAAAACTTTATAGAAAGGGACTGCATTTTTCACCTTACTATCCCATTCCATAGGCTAAAAGGGGTGAACCAAAAAGCAGAGAATACCATCTGCTTCCGATGGTCGGTGAGATATGGGACTTATTTTGCCCAAGTGTGGTGTATAATATGATCCTGCCTGTAACGGACCTCATGCTACATTTACTAATTACACCAATATATCCAATCGATTAACCAATTTAACTACAAAACAAATAATCTAAGATTAATCCTGCTCTAATTAAATAATATAACTTTACAATCTATGGAGCCATTCATACCCAACTTAAATTTAATGTTTATATAATTTAGTCAATAAATATTAATAAAAAAAATAGAAAAATGGAAATGATTAAATTAGCAAACTCAAATGTATAAAAAGTAAACATTAATAATTGATTTGAAATGTCAGATTAAAGTTCATTTTTAAAAAAATAGGTTTAGCTTGTCAAATCTTGAAAGTTCTTAATTATTTTTTTTAAATTTGTTCAGTTCATATCTTACAGTAGAAAAGTCCCAGTTTCTGGTGCCAATTCCCATGAAGTCTTTATTTGAAGACCAGCCTATTTGTTCTGGAGGTGGCCTTATCTGGTTCAATTCTGGTATTTTATTGCAGAATCCATATGATTCGGGGTCTGCAATAATACCATTCATAATTCAACAGTCATTTCCTATGACATAATAGTCAGGGTGACAAGTGCATCTTATCACCCTTCTCAAAAAAAAATCAAGCTGGAACTGTTCTTAATTTCAATGTTTTTATTTTTATACACATCGTCTGGATTTATTGAACAATCAATCATTTTCATTAGGGTCCGAGCATTGTTTTCTGCTTCTATTGGACATTCTGCTTCAGAGCGGGAAACAATCTTTAATTTTTATCTCTATCTTTCATCTGACTTTTTAATTATATAAGATCCCCAAGGGCTAATTTGCTTTTTAATAATTAATAATACAATCATTTCCATTTACTGAGATTACATAGAAATCTTTTTCATTTATGTTACTTTTTACTAAAAATATTTTATATTCAGATCTTTATCTTTTTTTTTTTTTTTTATAAAAAAGTACGTTCAAATACTTTTTTTTTAAAAAAAAATACTTTTAAAGTTTTACATCTGTGTGAATATATATATGTTTAACAACTCTTTAATTTTTTTAGCTTTTAGTTTTTATTTATGAACTTTTTATTTTAATTTTAAGTTAATGTAAGAGCATATTATATACTGTTACATATCAGTAAACTTCCTCAAAAAACACAAACATAAAAAGAAAAAAAAAGAATTTACTTAGTGTTAGTAATTACATTACACAAATTAATTTTATACTAAACTTTTTTAAAAAGACAAAACTTTGGTTAGTAACTACAAAAACGAATATGATAAAAAAAATTGTTAACTGTTGATTCCTTCCTACCAGCTAAATTTCTGCCCCCTCCCTTCCATGTTTCTTTTCTTCTACTTTTAACTACTACTTAGGCAAGTTAAATGGTTGGATTTTAAATAAGACTTTTTTTTAAAAAATATTTATATTAAGTATTACATTTTTATTCCTCACATTTATTTTTATATATGTGCAATTTTTCTTACTGGCAGTACTTTTGACACAAAATTCAAACTATAATTTTACGTCATTACAAAAAATATATTTATTTCAGAAAAAATGTTGCTGGCATGATTTATTTTTAAAATTCTCAGGGTACTCATAGTTAAAGTTTATCGGTCCACATTGGGTGGCCAATTATAATGGTCGGAGGCAATAGAGTCTTACCATATCTGCCATACAGGATGCCACCAGGCCCTTTGAACCTGGAAAATTTATATAGTAGGCAGATATGTAAGTTAAGATTCAAAATTTTTATATATATTTTATTCCAACCATCAGCCTAGTCACTAGCTCATGGAGATGCAGAGATTTAATATAAAACTTGCTTAAAAGAAATATATTAATATTAAAAAAAATGAAATAAGCCACTGCCAGTAATTAACCCACAAACATTTATTAATGCACATATAAATAAAATTGAGGAATAAAATTTATTATTTTAGGTTGGTTATTAATTTTTAAATTTAAATTTTTATTTTAAACAATCTGCACAGATGGATTTAATATTTTATTTGAGTGTCAAGTATGAATAAATTACATAGATTGCATTTGAAAATAAAATATTCGGTAGTTGAGGAAGGAGTGGACTGCTGCCATCAGATGGCGCTGCAACATTATCAACAACCAGCCTGAAACCTGCAAGTGATAAATTTATTTTCGAAAGTGGCTCAAAATTCACAAATAAAAAAAAAGTTACAAAAGTGTCTAAAAATTGACAAACAAAAAAAAATAGTTACGAAAGTGCCTAAAAATTGACAAGTAAAAAAAAAAAGTTACGAAACTGGCTAAAATTTGACAAATAAAAAAAAAAGCGATGAAAGGGTCTGAAAATTGCCCAATAAAAAATAAAAGAACAAAATGCTATGAAATTCAAATAAAAAAAATAAAAAAACCATGAACACCCCCCCTAAACTCAATATTTCTTCATTTAAATCGAAAAATAAAAATGTCTGAGGATATATATATACACAAGAAATAGACCGTAAAAGAAAAAACAAGAAAATGGTAAGAAATCCTATAATAATTCAAATTTAAAAAATAAATAAGTCTGTGATTAATACAAAAACAAACATGGCGGACGAAAGTGGCTCAAAATTCACAAATAAAATTAAAAAAACCAAATGCTATGAAATTGAACTAAAAAAAATAAAAAAGCGATCAAAGTGTCTGCAAAATGACAAATAAAAAAAACAACAAAATGGTATGTAATTCAAATAAAAAAAATGAAAAAACCATGCAATTACGAGATTCACCTACCCCCCCTCCCCCAAATAAAAAATTCTTCACTTAAATCGAGAAATAAAAATGACTGAGGATATATATATCCAAGAAATACATGGAAAAGTATAAATTATATTAAAAACAAACAAGAAAATGATGTAGTGATAAATTTATTTACCAAAGTGGCTGAAAAATGACAAATAAAAAAAACCCTGATCATGTGGCTAAAAAATGACAAATAAATTAAGAGAATCGCTGAAAGTGGCTGAAAAATGACAAATAAAAAAAAACCCCGATGAAAGTGGCTGACCCCCCCCTGAAATCAAAATTTGTTCACTTAAATCGAAAAATAAAAATGGCTGAAGATATATGTACACATGAGATACATAAAAAGTAGAAATTATTAAAAAAAAAACCCAAGAAAATGGTATCAAATCCTGAAATAATTCAAATTTAAAAAATAAATAAGTCCGTGACTAATACAAAAACAAACATGGCGGACAATGGCCGACAAATGCAGGAAATCCAAAGCAACGGTTATATATGAATGGGCAAATTAAGTAGCTGTCAATATTTGCAAACGATCACATATAAAAGCAATGGTTATATAAGCTAAAAAGAATATTACTGTTTTGAAATGATGGCATATCATGAAAAATAAGTCAAATTAAGTAGCTGTCAATATTTGGAAACGATCAGATTTAAAAGCAAAGTTTATATAAGCTAAAAAGAATATTACATGAGAGAATCTATTTCTCAAATTGCATCAAGAATACGATCAAAAATAATTAAAATGCAAATACAGAATTTTGTGTATTACAAAGAATTACTGAGTAACTTTTCAAAAATATACATTTAATATTTAAAAAGTAAAGACTATTTGCAAATAAGAAATCACAACACTTAAATACAGAGTAATAAATAGTAAGTAATTAAATATATTAGCAAGTTTAAAATAGAAAGTTTAAATAAATCATCGACTACAGTTACAGGAAAAATTATTATATTTATTGGTAAAAATGTTACAAGATGTTATTTTAAAAAGTATTTAAATAATTAAGAATATTAAAATAGAGAGTTTTAAAAATATATTTGTAGAAATATTACCGAATTTTTGTTGAGAGTTCAGTTCAGACCATTTACACAATGAGTTGATAGACGTCCTTCTGCCATGTTTACAACTCTTCTTTAATTAAAATTATACTTTCAAAATATATTTTATTCATTTATAGAGCAAGGTATAGGCCTGTAATCTCAGCCAATCTCCATGTGAGTAACAGCAGATTAAAAAAATAATTTAAGACAAGAAAAAATACTAGCCAAGTTATTTAAAGTTGTTGCAGACTGAAATGTGACATACTAGTTCTTTCTTACATTAAAAAAATAGTTCCAATTGAAATGTGATGTAAGAGCTACTTCTTACATTAAAATAATATAACACCCCAATCCAATTTTAAATAATACATCTTTCTTCAGCATTTAGCCTAAGAGAAAATATTTTTTTAAAAAGATACTTTAGTATTATATTCTGTTCATAGTAAATATATATAAGATGGATATTTCATTACGTTTTATTTAAACAAAGTTGCCAATTCCCTTTTTTTTTTTAGTATGAGATGTCTAATTACAAATATAAATCCCCCCCCCTCCCACCAAATAGCATTAATTAACAAATGAAGTCGTGGTAGATTATCAAAAAATATACTAAATACATTTAAAAGAAAAGTACTTTCAACATCAAAAATGATACTTTAATATTATATTCTGTTAATAGTAAATATATATAAGATGGATATTTCATTACATTTATTTAAATAAAGTTGCCAATTCCTTTTTTTTTTTTTTTTAGTATGAGATATCTAATTACAAATATAAATTCCCCCCCTTCCCACCAAATAGCGTTAATTAACAAAGGAAGTCATTATATATTATCAAAAAATATACTAAATACATTTAAAAGAAAAGTATTTTCAACATAAGATGGCAACTTTGTTTAAATAAAACAGAATGAAATATCCATCTTATATATATTTTCTATAAACAGAATATAATACTAAATTATCTTTTAAAAGTATTTAGTATATTTTTTGAAAATCTATGCCGACTTCATTTGTTAATTAACGCTATTTGGTGGGAAGGGGGGGGGGGATTTATATTTGTAATTAGACATCTCATACTAAAAAAAAAAAAGGAATTGGCAACTTTGTTTAAATAAAATGTAATGAAATATCCATCTTATATATATTTACTATGAACAGAATATAATACTATAGTATCTTTTTAAGAAAATATTTTCTCTTAGGCTAAATGCTGAAGAAAAATGTATTATTTAAAATTGGATTGGGGTGTTATATTTTTTTAATGTAAGAAGTAGCTCTTACATCACATTTCAATTGGAACTATTTTTTTAATGTAAGAAAGAACTAGTATGTCACATTTCAATCTGCAACAACTTTAAATAACTTGGCTAATGTTTTTTTCTTGTGTTAAATTATTTTTTTAATCTGCTGTTACTCACATGGAGATTGGCTGAGATTACAGGCCTATACCTTGCTCTATAAATGAATAAAATATATTTTGAAAGTATAATTTTAATTAAAGAAGAGTTGTAAACATGGCAGAAGAACGTCTATCAACTCATTGTGTAAATGGTGCTGAACTGAACTCTCAACAAAAATTTGGTAATATTTCTACAAATATATTTTTAAAACTCTATTTTAATATTCTTAATTATTTAAATACTTTTTAAAATAACATCTTGTAATATTTTTACCAATAAATATAATAATTTTTCCTGAAACTGTAGGCGATGATTTTTTTAAACTTTCTATTTTAAACTTGCTAATATATTTAATTACTTACTATTTATTACTCTGTATTTAAGTGTTATGATTTCTTATTTGCAAATAGTCTTTATTTTTTAAATATTAAATGTATATTTTTGAAAAGTTACTCAGTAATTCTTTGTAATACACAAAATTCTGTATTTGCATTTTAATTATTTTTGATCGTATTCTTGATGCAATTTGAGAAATAGATTCTCTCATGTAATATTCTTTTTAGCTTATATAAACTTTGCTTTTAAATCTGATCATTTCCAAATATTGACAGCTACTTAATTTGACTTATTTTTCATGATATGCCATCATTTCAAAACAGTAATATTTTTTTTAGCTTATATAACCATTGCTTTTATATGTGATCGTTTGCAAATATTGACAGCTACTTAATTTGCCCATTCATATATAACCGTTGCTTTGGATTTCCTGCATTTTGTCTGTCATTGTCCACTATGTTTGTTTTTGTATTAATCACGGACTTATTTATTTTTTAAATTTGAATTATTACAGGATTTGATACCATTTTGTTGGCTTTTTTTTTAATAATTTCTACTTTTTATGTATCTCTTGCGTACATATATCTTCAGCCATTTTTATTTTTCGATTTAAATGAACAAATTTTGATTTTAGGGGGGGGTCAGCCACTTTCATCGGGGTTTTTTTTTATTTGTCATTTTTCAGCCACTTTCAGTGATTCTCTTAATTTATTTGTCATTTTTTAGCCACTTGATCAGGGTTTTTTTTATTTGTCATTTTTCAGCCACTTTGGTAAATAAATTTATCACTACATCATTTTCTTGTTTGTTTTTAATATAATTTATACTTTTCCATGTATTTCTTGGATATATATATCCTCAGACATTTTTATTTTTCGATTTAAATGAAGAAATATTGAGTTTAGGGGGGGGGTGTTCATGGTTTTTTTATTTTTTTTTATTTGAATTTCATAGCATTTTGTTCTTTTATTTTTTATTGGGCAATTTTCAGACACTTTCATCGCTTTTTTTTATTTGTCAAATTTTAGCCACTTTCGTAACTTTTTTTTTTTTGCTTGTCAATTTTTAGACACTTTCATAACTTTTTTTTTATTTGTGAATTTTGAGCCACTTTCGAAAATAAATTTATCACTTGCAGGTTTCAGGCTAGTTGTTGATGTCACAGCGCCATCTGATGGTGGCAGTACACTCCCTCCTCAACTACCCTATCTGATATATCGATATATTCAATGCAGTATGAATATGATGGCACAATACCATACTGTCAGGAATGTACATCTGAACAGTATGGTTATAGAAAACATCGACTCTCATCCAGTACAGGAATACTACATCTGTCTAGTTAGAAGAACAATAAAAAAAAACTCCATAGGAAGGGACTGCATTTTTCATCTTACTATCCCATTCCATAGGTTAAAAGGAGTGATCCCGATGGTCGGTGAGATATGGGACTTATTTTTCCCATGTGTGGTATATAATATGATCCTGCCTGTAGTGAACCTCATGCTACATTTACTAATTACAGCAATATATCCAATCGATTAACCCAATTTAACTACGAAACAAATAACCTAAAATTAACCCTCCCTTAATTAATTAATATAACTTTACAAATCTATGCAGGCATTCATGCCCGACTTAAATTTAACATTTATATAATTTAGTCAATAAATATTAATAAAAGAAATAAAAAAAATGGAAATGATTAAATTAGCAAACTCAAATGTATAAAAATTAAAGTTTAATAATTGATTTGAAATGTCAGATTAAAGTTCATTTTAAAAAAAATAGGTTTAGCTTGTCAAATCTTGAAAGTTCTTAATTATTTTTTTTTTAAATTTTTCAATTCATATCTTATAGTAGAAAAGTCCCAGTTCCTGGTGCCAATTCCCATGAAGTCTTTATTTGAAGACCGGTCTGTTTGTTCTGGAGGTGGCCTTAGCTGTTTTAATCCTGGTATTTTATTGCAGAATCTTATGATTCGGGGTCTGCAATAGTACCATTCCTAATTCAACAGTCATTTCCTTTGAAATAATAGACAGGGTGACAAGTGTCTTATCACCCTTCTCAAAAAAAAATCAAGCTGGAACTGTTCTTAATTTCAATATTTTTCTTTTTATACACATCATCCGGATTTACTGAACAATCAATCATTTTCATAGGGTCCATGCATTGGTTTCTGCTTCTATTGAACATTCTGCTTCAGAGGGGGAAACAATCTTTAATTTTTATCTCTATCTTTCATCTGACATTCTATCTTTCATCTGACATTTTAATTATATAAGATCCCCAAGGGCTAGTTTGCTTTTCAATAATTAATAACACAATCATTTCCATTTACTGCGATTACATAGAAATCTTTTACATTTATGTAACTTTTTACTAAAAATATTTTATATTCAGATCTTTACCTTTTTTTTTTTTTTTTTTTTTATAAAAAAGTAAGTTCAAATACTTTTTTTTTTGTAAAAAAAATACTTTTAAAGTTTTGCATCTGTGCAAATATATATACGTTTAACAACTCTTTAATTTTTTTAGCTTTTAGTTTTTATTTACAAACTTTTTATTTTAATTTTAAATTAATGTAATGGCATATTATATACCATTACAATACATTGTACCATCACCATTGATCACTCAAGACAATAAATAAAAAATAAAATAATGCTCCAGCTAAAACTTTCAATCTTAATATAGTAGAATCGAATATTAATAATATCTTATGTTAATTTTGACCACTAGACTAGCTCAAATTAATAATAAAAAATATATGGTTCACTTAAAATAAACAAATAAATATAATAATATTCATGCAACATTTAGTGAATGGTAAAGTAGTAGGATTACATTGTGCATATATCCCAAAGGATACAATCTCAATCGCATAAGAACACTATCCCCCCTTTTATTTCAAATAATAATATAATCTATAGCATTCTTAAGACTTTAAAATGTTATAAATAATCAAATATAATATTATTAAATAAATTCTAAAAAATTCTGTTATGAAAATATACCTATCTTAGGTTCTTTAAATAATTTATAATATCATGTAGACAAGTATGATGAGGGGTTTTGTATCATTCCTAACTACACCTCAACTCCAACAACAATACTACTACTACTACTACTACTACTACTACTACTACTACTACTACTACTACTACTACTTTTTCTCCTCCTCCTATATTTACTCTAACTAACAGTTGGTATAATATTTACTACTCAATAATCTGGTTACTAATAATAATGATAATAACAATAATAATAATACAATTCTTTTATTTATCATGTCGTATATTATAAGTATGATATAATCTGAATGTTTTATTATTATACATCATCACTATCAATAAAAGCAGTCTATTATAACCAATTATGGCCATTCTAACTCCAAAAAAAAAATAAAAATAAAGAAAAAGACAACAGAATATTGAAATTGAGTTTTGTTGTGACATTGCAAATCAATTTACAAAACAACACTTCCCATACATTATATAATAATCATTTAGTTAATCTATTTGACTAACATTTTGTTAATGCTGCCTTTTAACCTCTTTGGCTTCAAAATTTTTATAATCTCGGCATTTAGTCTAATTAATGTTATTCAGTGAATTGAATGCTGTTATATCTTTCTGCTATGTGCATACATATATGAATACAAACATGTACTTGTTATACTTGCAAAATGTATATCATAGTGCATATCACTAAGTGAAAATTCCAATCAGCCTACAAAACACTCTTTTCAGCAATATCCTCTTTTGAATCTTGCTGTTTGGTGTTCAGATTTTATATTTATTCACAGAGGGTGTTGCTGAAAAAGCAGCATTTAGGAAGGCAATGTGAACAGTTATGGAAAAAGTATATATATACACATTTTTATATTGTTATATATTTTTATATATATATATATATATATATATATATATATATATAAAATGTGTATATATATACTATATATATATACTATATATATATATAACTGATTATAATTTTGTAAAATGCAGTCATAGCTCTTATTTAGATATTAAATATTGTAAAGAATATTTATTTAGAAATTAAATATTATATAAAGTTAAATTATATGGAAAATTCAGTCAAATAATTATTTATGGTTTTGGAGTTCTGTTTATCACATATGCTGTACTGGTCAAAACATGTTTATCCATGTAACATGAGCTGGAGCTCACAAAATGTACTTCAAACACCATCTAGCCTGAGATTTAGGTCAGGGACCAACCTGAATTTGAACCCATTCTCTAAGCCCCAGATCAAACACCTAATGAATAACATATAATGATGGCACATGAGAATTAATTTTAAATTCAGCCCACTAGCAGAGCAGAGAAGATAATGAGACTCAATATTAACTGATCATTAAGTTCGCTAACTAATGACTATGGATGGTACAAAATATATACAAAATGTGAAATAGACCGAAGTAATGGTGTGGATCACAGAAAATAAATAAATATATTCAAACTGTTAAAATTTAAATACTGTTTATTAATTAAACACTATAAAGATAGTATTGTCTGTATAAGTCAGACCATGCTGTCAACTCATTAAAATATATATTTGGAATAAATTTAATGAAGTGCCATTTATATTAATGGCTTGTCAATTTATTTATACTCTTCATACCTCGGGTTAATGTGAGATAATATCATAATAATGTGCTTAAGCAAAAGTACAGTTACATAATAAAAGGTTGATTTCAAAATACGCGAGACATATGGTGAATACATTAAGTGTTTGCATAAATCACTTTATCCATTTCATATGGGATAAAAAAACTTGTTTTGAATTCAAGAATGGTGTGGACAAAAGCTTGCTGAGATAGAGGCATAGAAGTGGTTAAGACATGGGCAATTAAATAAAATATCACCTTTAATATTACAAGAGATTGGTGGTACCAGTGGAGGATCGATATATAGGATGGAGTGCGATATGTTAAAACTGCATGGCTTTGTGAATTAAAATAAAATAAATAACAAAATTAAAGCAAACAGGATGGTGTCTTGCCATGGACCTTATGAAAGGTTTTGGTCACAAAGAGTCTGAGTATGGTGTTGTTCCAAGAACTCTGTGGCTGGGAGACTTAGGCATAAAATTTCCAGGTATGGCCTTCTAGCGCATACACTATATGGAAACAGGGAGAAGGAAAGGGATAGGTCTGAGCTGTAAATCCCTAGAGAAACAAAGCAGGTCTCAACAATCTATATGCCTACACCAGTAACACACAATATAAAGCATAAATGAATATATAGAAGGGGTAAATAAGCAAGTAAAGATGCTTAACCAATTTTTAAATAATTTTAAGATGGCTCACACATTGTCAGCCTCAATTTTTAGTTCATAAATTACATGATAAATACAATAAAACAAGTTACTTTAAAATAAGAAAATGGAGGAGAATACATGATTAAAAAGAGATTCATAAGGTTATACGTAGTCATGCATTATATAGTCCACTTATTAATTTCATGCATATCCTCATGTTATAAAAAATGCAAAATCTACCTTTCTTGAAAACATAATTATTTAGAAGTTTAATAAAAGATTAAATAAAATAGACCTCGAACAAATGATTTTATAAGACTTACTAAGAGATCAGTTATACAATTTATCTGCAATATCATGGTGCCATATTAATAAAAGGGAAAGAAATAATTCACTCGTTCGATGACTATCTAAACACACTACTATAATAAAAGACTTAAAATAAATTAGCAAATAAATAAAATAGAAAAATATCAACCCAAGGATAAAAAGAAAAGCACACAGGTTAATTACAAAATATTTTATGAAATTATGAAGTTATATAATAAAAAAATACATTTAAATTTAGCTAGCATTAAAAGGAAATATATGACACAAGAGCTCTGGATTAATTGAGGTTACCTCATGTAAATTGGGCAGTTCGTGTACATTTTTGTCTTCTCCAGTTTTTAATTTGAAGCTTCAATGGAAGTTAGGCAGCATTTTCTTGATGTGGCATCTTCTTTGTTCATGATCAAATTAGACCCATTTTTAGCAGCAGTGGCAGTTTACAATAGGTACAGAGTATCTGATGGTCTGATGTCACAGGTTGGCCATTTTCCTCGGCAGGAAGAGAGCCTTTCCACTGGTCCTCTCCATTCAATAGGCAAAGGCTGGTATTTTATGAATTTTATCAATAGTATGGTTTCACTAAATTTAGCTGTAGTAAACTCACTATATTTAAATAATATCTCTCTTTAGAAAAGCATAGCATATGGCATCTCTATTTAGGAAAGCACAAGCATAGTCTAAGCACAACACAATAGCACAACAATTCTTTGCACAACAATAACAATAGCAATTAATAAAATTGGCTCTATATATACCAACACAGCTGACAATGGAACTATCCCATGGTGGTGACTATATGTAGAACCAAAAATAGATGCCAAATAAAAGCTGCCAACTTATCTTATCTGAATATCTGAAAACAGGGATTAGTAATTAATTTTACTGTTAAAATATTCGGATTAGAACTTTAATTTGGTTCTAACAATATTTTAATTAAAAATTCCTGAGTGGACATCTGTTGTTTATCTGATGGCCAAATATTTAAGCCACTAATTAATGAATTTTTCAAAATTTAACTAATTAAGCCTATTGTTTTTTTTTGCAATCTTCATTTACTTTTTACATAAAATTTGTGGCGTGATTTTTATAAATCTAAAACAACAAAATTATTTACTCTTTAAATTCTAAATGTTTAAATCTATTTACGGTTAAATATTATTTTACTAAATGAAAGCAAATATTACAAATGTAATATTGCTAAAATAAATCCTAAATAAAAGCAAATATTACGAATGTAATATTTCTAAAATAAATAGATTTAAAGAAAATAACTTTAAATAATGAAACTGTTATTTTTAAGATATATTATTGCAGTCTGTGTGTAAATTTACTTATAAGACCTACTTTTTAAAATGAATATATATACATGCACATACTCGCAATCTATAAATTATTAATGTTAGGGTTTTACAATTATATCCATCGCAAGCATTAATACATTCGTGATCTAATTTAGGTGGGATTTCGACATATAAATGGTGTTATGTATGTGTATAATTAAAATACACATACAAAATAATAATAGTAAATGTTGTAAATATGGATTTAATATTTAAATGTATGTATGTGTATAATTTATCGTAAATACATACGTAAGTTATATATATATGAAGATAAAAATACTTCGTTAATTTAAAATAATATTATACTTTAATAGCTGTGTTATTTTTTAAAACAACATGTAATTAAATCCTTTTAGATAGGAAGGTTAATTAACGAAGGAACTTTGCAGATAAACAAGATGATTAATTAAAAAGCAATCGAACTGCAAAGGGTAATCAATCAAAGTAAAACTTAAGCCAAAAGGTAAACTGGGAGGGATTGATCCAACCAGGATGGACAAGATTTGACCAATCAAATCCAGAAAATCAGGAATGGAAAAATTAGTGAAAGAATAAAGCATTTGACACTCAAAAATGGGAGCTCTACTGATGCAGATGAACTGGGAAAGGTGCTGAACGTCGCTTATTTAGCATGATAGCCCCAGAGTGGACAGCTGGCCTCTGAACGTCCAAGAGTCAGCATAGGGATTATAAAGTAGGTCACATAGTTCTTCATTATTATTTTGGTATACCTTCAGGTTTGTTAATATAAATAGATTATGATTGTTTTAAGGTATTAGTGTAAATATGTATATATTAGTGTATTATAATTAAATCTGTTTTTCTTATTCTACCGGTGTTACTCTTTGTGATTATAATTATTGTATGCATATATAGTCAGGGCAAGGTTAGCTTACTGCATAGCTTGTTCACCAGTGAGTATTATAACTGGCAGATATAACATTTGGTGCAGTCAAGAGTTCAAACCTAGTAAAGCTAGAATAGTGTGTATTAAAATTGCTGCTATTCACCATTTACATAAAGCAGAAATTTTTTAAGTGCAATATTTGGGTATAATGGATAAATTGCATATGGCCATTGACAAATTTGACATAAACAAGACAAGCAGTAGGCCATTGTATGTTGAACACATAGAAAAGTATCTTTTTATTAATAGACTCGAAGATGATAAAGTATAAAATAGCGACCGTATTATGTTTCACAGGTAAAGCAGTTATAGATATCGCAAATCGGTTAGTAGCATCTTTAACCCCTGAGCAATGCTCATACAGTGACTTCAAAGAGCAATTGGGTAATTATTTTAACCCCATTCCTTTGTGTCATATTGCTAGACTACAGTTCCACCATCATCTACAAGCTAGGAATGAAATGATTAAGGATTTTGATTGTGCACTGTGTTAGCTAAAGACTGCATGTATGGTTCTTACTTAGATGAAGTTCTCCTTGAACAGTTCCTAACAGGCATAAACAGCAAAATCTTATGGCAACTCCTAACAGGCATAAACAGCAAAATCTTATGGCAACAGCTACTGTCAGTAATGTATTTAGATTACACAGAGGCAATCAAACATAGCAAAGCCTATGAGCTCATTCTGGAACAGTCCAAGAAATACACAGAAATTCAATAATGGGGGAAATAAGCAGACCGAAGTTTACAAAACTTTCAAAACAATGGAACAGAAATCCACAAAAAATAATGAAAGTAATGGCAATAATAGTACAAACCGTTATATCTGTTTTTGTTGTGGAAAAAAAGGGCATAAAGTCACTGATTGCCATTTTAGATGCGAACAATGTAAATTATGTAATAAGAAAGGGCATAGGCAAAACATGTGTTGGAGAGAACAAAATGAAACACTACACACAAAAACAGTCCTAACCATAAGTTATAGGGAAAATAAAAACAGTTTACAATAACTAACAATACAGCAACCAGTCTTAATGGTAAAATAAATATAAAAGTTAAAATATATGATCGCCCTATAGACATGGAAGTGGACAGTGGGAGCGGTATAACCCTAATTTCACTACACATTTGGCAGTCCATTACAAAAAATTGTAAGCAAAAACCCAAAATAGTAGAAACTGACATGAAAGCATTAGATGTAAATGGCAATGCTATTAAAATAAAGGGCATGGTTAAAGCTCCAGTAAACAGAGTAGAGGGTAAAATTGTCAATTTACCATTATATATAATACATGCCCCGATAAATTCATTAATTGACCATGAGTGGTTTAATAAATTAGGGATTAGATTGAAATTTGTACAAAATGTCGAGTTGGAAAAATAAATGAAAAATAAATTTCAAAATTTATTTAATGGGGAGCCGGGAATTATGAAAACTGAGCTGGTATCATTAAAAATGAATACATCAACTCTACCCATAATTTGCAAACCTAGAAAGGTACCATTCACTCAGAAAGTAAAAGTAGAAAAAGAAATCAATGACCTTGTCAAGAAAGGGGTGTTGGAACCCACGGAAAAGTCAAATTGGGCCACCCCAATAGTCATCATAACTAAACCTAATGGTCAGATACACTTGTGTGGGGATTACCAGGTAACTGTAAATAAAGCATTAAACAAGAGTGCATACCCTATACCAAATGCTAGAGAAGTTATCACTTCATTGCAAAAATCTAATTTCTTTGCAAAGTTAGATATTAATGCTGCATTCCATCAAATACCAGTTACAGAGGAAGCATCCAGAATACTGAAAATTACTATGCATCATGGGCTATACAAATGTAAAATACTACCATTCTGAATAACATCAGCCCCTAACATATTTCAGTCGAAAATCAAAGCTATCCTCAATGGATTAAATGGTGTCATACCATATTTTGACAACATCCTCATAACAGTGACCACAGACAAATAACTTAGAAACTGAGTAGATAAGATATGTGAATGGCTAAATAAGTTTGGCGCAAAGCTGAATACTGAAAAATGCATTTGGAAAACTAAGGAAATTAAATTCCTGAGCCACATTATATCAAGATGCAAGCACATCCCTTTCCCCCAAAAAGACTAAATCAGGAGCAGAAGCACTAAGACCCACAAAATATGAAGCAACTACAAGCTTTCCTAGGCTTGGTGAATTTTTTTGAAACTTTTTTAAAAGGAAAAGCCCTACAAGCTTTCCTAGGCTTGGTGAATTTTTTTGAAACTTTTTAAAAAGGAAAAGCCCATGTGGCCATTCCTTTATATAACCTACTGAGGAAAAACCAGAAATGGAAATGGGACAAGCAAAAAGAAACAGCATTTATTCACACTAAAGTGCTCCTTACTTCAGAGAAATTATTAGTACATTATAACAGTGATCTGGAAATTATGTTGACCACTGACACATCTGAATTTGGGATCAGGTCAGTACTAAGTCCACCTGCCCAGTTGGAAGAGTGACCTATAACATATACTTCATGCACATTGTCCAAGGCAGAAAAAACTATAGCCAATTGGACAAGGAAGCGCTCACAATTTTGTTCAGAGTGAAAAAATTCCACCAATATCTATATGGGAGGAAATTTACTATTATAACTGATCACAAACCACTGCTGGGAATATTTAAAAATAAACATACACCTGATCATTTAAGCCCCCGAATGTTACGTTGGCTTAACGTTCTCGTGGGCTATGATTACAGTCTGCAATACAAAAAGGGAAAACAAATTGGGCATGCAGATGCATTATCATGCAAGCCCAATCTTGATGAAGCACCAGTATTAGAAACCAAAATAAATTATATAGATGTACTTCAAAAGGATAACCTAAATAGCAAAATTGTAGCTCAATGGACAGAAGAAGACAATGGCTATCAGTGGATAATAAATAAGATAAGAGGAGGATGGCCAAACAAACATCCAAGTTTTCTCCACAAACAATTATGGAACGCCCATGAACAGCTATCTGTATGTAAAGGATGCATTTTGAAGAGTGACCAAGATGATACCTGTGGTGGGGAGACAACAAATATTAAACTTGCTTCATGAGGGACATCCAGGCATTGTGAGGGAAAAGCGTTAGCTCATAGCATCATATGGTGGCCAAACATCAATGTAGATATAGAAAGATATATAAAGAAATGTAAGAACTGCCAACAGTGTGCTAAAGCACTCCCATCAACTTTTGAAACATGGCCAAAAGCAGACTACCCATGACAATGAATCCATATAGACCACTGTGGTCCACTCGAAGGCCATTTATTTCTAGTTGTAGTTGACTCATATTCAGGGTAAGCTGAGTATAAAATAGTGAAAAATACCAGCACAGAGGTAACAGTTAGCACTCTGTATGAGATTTTTGCTCATCACAGATTCCCAGAAACTTTAGTCTCAGATAATGGAACAAGTTTCACATCAGAAAAGTTCACAGAGGCAATGCAAGATTGGGAAATAAAACATGTACTCACCCCCCATACCACCCCCATTCAAATGGACCAGCTGAAAGAGCAGTGCAAAGCTTCAAGTCAGCTATAAAAAAATTGGCAAAATGAAAATTGATGAAGCTGTATTGACAGCTCTTTTCCACCAGCATTCTACCCCAGTGGCCAAATCTGGCAAATCACCGGTGGAAATAGTTTTAGGCAAAAAACTGCAATCAAAACTTGCAAAAATAATGCCAACAAAACAATGAGACAAACAACAGAGTTGTTTGTATAAATTCCAGCTGCAAGAGAGAGAGTGGGTAAAAAACACACTAAAAAATTGATAGTTTCCAGGGGAAGTTATTCGCCATCTGTCAAAACAAATTGTGACAGTTCGCAGGAGCGATGGTAAAATATTAAAAAAACATGTGAAACAGCTATGGAGAAATGAAAGCGATGACTGGATTCCAAATTTTGGCACAATAGAAGCTGATAAGACTCTAAAAAATGATAATAAACGGGAAATTTGCACCACTCAAGAAATTAAGTCACCACTACAAATGGAAAATAATTCATGGTGTAATGGTATATGCCATTACATTAATTTAAAATTAGAATAAAAATGGTTTTAAGTTCATAAATAAAAAAAACTAAAAGCTAAAATTAAAGAATTGTTCAATGTACGTATATATATTTGCATAGATGCAAAACTTTAAAAATTATTTTCCTTTTAAAAAAAAAAAATTTGAACATACTTTTTTATAAAAAAGTACAAGATCTAAAGATAAAATATTTTTGTAAATGGAAATGATGTGTTTATTAATTATTGAAAAGCAAGCTAGCCCTTGGGGATCTTATATAAAAAAGTCAGATGAAATATAGATAAGAGAACAAAAATAAATTAGATGTCCAATAGAAGCAGCAATGAAGGCTTGGACCATAATGAAAAATTGGAACAGGAAACCATTGTTCATTGAATCCGGACGATCGGTATAAAAGGAAAAATATTGAAATTAAGAACAGGTCCAGCTTGATTTTGTGAGAAGAGCAATAAGACGCACTTGTCACTCTCACTTATTTCAAATGAAATGACTGTAATACCAGGATTGAAACAGCTAAGGCCACCTTCAGATAGACCGGTCTTCAAATAAAGACTTCGTGGGAATTGACATGAGGAACTGGGAGCTCTTCTACTGTAAGATATAAACGAAAAAATTTTACTAAAAATAATTAAGAACTTTAAAGATTTGACAAGCTTTTTAATATTCAGCTAAACATAATTTTTTTTAAATGAACTTTAATCTGACTTTTCAAATCAATTATTAATGTTTAATTTTTATACATTTGAGTTTGCTAAAAATCATTTCCATTTTTTTATTTTTATTAATATTTGTTGTATAAATTATTTAAATGCATTAAATTTAAGTTGGGTATAGAAGCTTGCATGGATTCGTTAATGTTTAATTATGTTTTTGTTTTCATATTTGATTAGAATATATAGACATTCGGTAAATATTGATATCTTACGGTGAGTATCTAAAATGTATTTATTTGGATGTCTTTTTAGTTATTGGTGTCAATGTGGCATCTTACGATGAATGCCATTGGGTTTCTTGTAAATTTCCCTCTGCAGTTCCATCAATGACTTTATATTTTGATCGTTTATGTTTATTTTGAAATGTTTTTAACTGTGTAATCTATGTAGCAGATCTATACTGAACATTAAAAAAACAAACCTTTATAAAATTCATCTGTGTGAAATTATATAAATGTTAAAATTAAGTCAGGCATGAATGGCTATATAGATTTGTAAAGTTATATTAATTAATTAAGGGAGGGTTAATCTTGGGTTATTTGTTTCATAGTTGGATTGGGTCAATGGATTGGATATATTGGTGTAATTAGTAAATGTAATATGAGGTCTGCCATGTGCAGGATCACATTATATGCTGCACACCCCCTTTTTGCCTATGGAAGGGGATAGTAAGATGGAAAATGCAGTTCCTTCCCATGGTGTTTTTTATTGTTCTTGCCAGACAGATGTAGCATTCCTGTCTGGATGAGAATTAAATGTCTTCTCTAACTATACTGTTCAGATGTACATTCCTGACAGTATGATATTTGTGCTGTCATAATCATGTTGCATTGAATACATCGATGTATCAGGTGGATTGATGTTAGTTTAACTGTGAACTTTTGGCCTAAGGTTAAATAAGGGATATAATATTTTCTTTTCAAATGCAATCTATGTAGTTTATTCATACTCGACAATCTTAAAAAAATATTATTAAATTAATCTGTGAGGATGGTTTAAAATTTTAAAATAATAATTTAAATTAAAAGTTAATATTCAAATCTAAAATAATAAATGTTATGTTTCAAATTTTAAATGATTATATATGTGCGTTAATAAATGTTGTTTGTGCTTTAATAACTGGCAGTGGCTTTTATTTTTTTATATTTAAGATATAGATTAAATAAAGATACATATTATTATCTCTGCATCTCCACTGAGCTAGTGGCAAGGGCTGATGGTCTTAATAAATAAAAGTTGGATCTTTAACAGTGAATATCTGCCTACTCTATAAATTTTCTAGGTTCAAGTAGCCTAGTGGTGCTCTGTAGTGCAGATACGGTTAGACTCCATTCCTTTGGACCGTTATAATGGCAATGACTAAAAAGGAAAATAAACCCTCCCAAATATTTAAATGATTATATTTTAAGTTTGAAGACTAACAAATAATCTTTGAACTTGGGGGAAGTATTGTTATGTATGTGTATAATTAAAATACACATACACAAAATAATAATAGTAAATGTTGTAAATAGGGATTTAATATTTAAACGTATGTATGTGTATAATTTATCGCATATGCATATGTAAATTATATATATACATGAAGATAAAAATACTTCATTAATTTAAAATAATATTATACTTTAATAGCTGTGTTATTTTTTAAAACAACATGTAAACAAATTCTTTTAGATAGGAAGGTTAATTAATGAAGGAACTTTGCAGGTAAACAAGATGATTAATTAAAAAGCAATCGAACTGCAAAGGGTAATCAATCAAAGTAAAACTTAAGCCAAAATGTAAGCTGGGAGGGATTGATCCAACCAGGATGGACAAGATTTGACCAATCAAATCCAGAAAATCAGGACTGGAAAAATGAGTGAAAGAGTAAAGCATTTGACACTTAAAACTGGGAGCTCTACTGATGCAGATGAATTGGGAAAGGCACTGAACATCACTTATTTAGCATGGTAGTCCCAGAGCGGTAGCCCCAGAGTGGACAGCTGGTCTCCAAATGTCCAAGAGTCAGCATAGTGACTATAAAGTACATCACATATATCTTCATTATTATTTTGGTATACCTTCGGGTTTGTTAATATAAATAGATTACAATTGTTTTATTAGTGTAAATATGTATTGTAACCTCAACTTTCTCTGCGCAATCTTTCACTTATTTAATCTTAATAAACATTCATTTATTTCAAGTAGCTAGTCAATTGAATTTTATAGTAACCTTAGAATCAAATATACCCTGGCGCTAAATTGCAGCTATAAATTGTAATGCCCACCAGAGATTAACATCATAAGCCATGTTTATGACTATAGAAGATAATGGAGAAAGTAATTAAATTGTCTCTCAAAAAAAAAATAACAATAATATTGATAAAACCATTCAATCTATGTGGTCTTAATTTCAAACCTAGCATTAGTCATGCAAATATTTCATGATAAATTTATTATTAAATCTATAATAATAAGACAACTTTTTTCCACAACTTTATTATAAATATCTGATCTCAAGTGATAACTACAGAAAATACTATATACAGTTCTCATTTATATATGACTGGAAATAAATCAGTAATTGATGCAGAGAACTCATAATCTATGTTCAGAATATAGATAAAAAATTATCATAAATAAATCCTCCCCATTTAATTCCATTACTTTATTTTTCATTCTCAGCATCTATCACTTTTAATTAGCTACAATTATATAACACAGAAGGTCTGTGTTATGTTCTCTAATCTGAGAATCCCTAATCCTATTTTTCTAAACACACATATATCTTTCGATCAACTATCAATTCATGATCCCTATTCTAATAACAGTATAATAATTTTATTGTAATATGCTACTTGACTTCCAAACTAGCTCTTAGACTAATATTCCAACTGCTCTTTCTCAAGGTCTAGATCTGTCAAGAGGTGCCCTTCTAAGCGATTACATTGTAATGGATATGATTCCAAATATGCTAAATTAAATTTTAGTACGAGTTTGCTAGTGGGAATCACTCTAAACACCGAGAGCAGAAAAGGGATTTTATGTCTGCTCCCAATATTCACAACATTACAATGAACCAACAGATTAAATCTATTAAACTTAACTATTCCCTGTCATTTTTATTCTATATCATATAATCTATTGACCAAATTTTAATTAATAATTTTAAACCTATCATATTTTTCCAAAGAAACTATGGAAGTAAACCATGGACATTAATCAGATAAATCAATCAAAATTTACTTGTAAGTAAATTATGGAAATAAATCATAAAATTAGATTATGCAAATTAACTATGAAAATAAATTATGCGAAAATGAATTATATAAAAGTGACTTATACAAAAATGAATTATGTGAATCGAATATGGAAATAATCAATATAAAAATTAATATGGTAAATTAATCATGGAATCAATTATCGATATAAAATGAGTAATTAAATTTAAATATAAACTAGTATTACTTTAACTATAGGTGCTGGATGTAGATTCTGGAGATATTTGAAACATCAAAACACAAGACACAATGTAATTTTATAACAATAATAAATTTTTATTACATTAACAATAATGATAAAATAAAAATAAAAACATACTTAAATATAATATTGTTGCACTCAAATATATGATTCAGATCTACTAAAGATTATGGTTTGAATACATGTTTAAATTAACTAATTTTCTGAATGACTTACTTATTGTTTTGACCCATTTATTTATCAAATAAATAAATAATAATAATAAACAAACACAAACGCTTACGCATGGAATCAGAATTCCGTATTTTTTTTCTTTTTAACTTTAAGAAAACCTATATCTTGAAAGAGAAGAAAACCTACAAATTTCTACTTCCCCCCTTTTTATTGTAAACATTGTCCATTGGACTATTCCAAAATAATTTATTCGTTTCAATTAATCTAATCAGCAATGATAAATAATCATCAATTTCTAAATTATTTCATCAATCAATAACTCTTACATTTCTTATGAAAAGGATGATATGCCATGAAAAATCTGCCACTGATCTTGCAGATGGGTTTAAATTCAAAATCCACACTTTTACATTTATGCCTGTCAGATCTTTACATTTTCGACCGTATATATCTTGATAGGTCAGTATGTCGCCTAAGCTTGATGACCCTCAATTTACCATCCTTCATAAAAATCAACACAGATCGGTTAGTTTCCAAATCAAAATCTTTGTCATTCCTCATCATACATATACATCTGACTGAATCCTTATCATGTCAGGGCAACTTTCATTCTGTACCACATAAGAAAACACTCTTCATATCCTTCACCACCATGCAGTATTTTATATGTGCACACATCAGCATCTTGGTAAGGGAAATTAAAAAACAACAACTCCTAACTTCAACTGTTTGCTTTAGTCTGGAGAGAGAGAGATATTTTCTTAAGACCTAGAAACATGTGAAGAACTCTTGTCTATACACTTATTCAATATGGGCATGCAAAACATTTTTTACAATTAAACAATAACTCTAGTAATAATTCCCTATTCTAACAAAATAAATGGAGTGAAAATCAGTCATCTCCCACTGCTATGGTAAATAAATCATAAGACAGCCATTTCCCATCTATGAAGTGGTAAGATAACTTTACCTCAGGAACAACAAGCATTTATTGCTTTATATATGCCCACATATACATCAATTGCAGTCCAGATAAATGACGAAGACTAACCAGATCCTGAATCAAAACATATATGAATTATTTCAATTTTAAACAGTTAAGCCAACAACATACACCTAATATTTCTATTAATAACAGATCATCAACACTTATAGCATAATAATGGCTTTTTCACACAACCATCCAATCACTTGTCATATTTAATGTTAAGCACAAACAAAAATTTTTTGTTAAGAATAAAAAAATATTTTATATCATTTCTCTCTTTTCTTTTTAAATTTAAATTTACGTAAGCATTTATACTTCAATGGGATTAAAGTCATTTTTCCTTCTTTCCTTTAAACATTTTAAAACATAAATAAAAAAAATTAAATTACGATAATCTAGTGGTTAGACATGCGACATATTATATAAACAAAATGAAATAAAAAACAAATGACATATTATATAAATGAAATAAAATAAAGAATAAATATCAAACATTATGATAGTCTCTTTCCAATGTCATTTCCTTTGATTGTATTCAGTTCATTTTATTTGGAGATATCTATGTAGATGCACATCATAGACAGTTATTTTTAATCAAAATGTGTAAAACGTGGACAGGTATTTTAAATCAAAATGTATAAAATGTAGATAGTTATTTTAAATCAAAATGTATAAAACGTAGATAGTTATTTTAAATCAAAATGTAGCTACAGGATAATTAATAAATTTTAAAAGAGTTCTGTTGATTAATTTCAACTTTGATGAGTTTCTTCCTGCGTTTGAATTCATTTGTTTCGTTTTCTTCTTTTCCATTTTTAAGGCTCAAATTATAGACAACAAGCAGTTTTTGATTACTGAACATGAATTAACTTTTTAAACATTATACATAAGTTTGCTGCAGTTTCTTCAAATGAATTTTAACTGGCCAAATAATTATTGCAATATGAATTGGTCTTTCAATGTTATACAATAGTTTGACAGTTCTCTCCTTAAATGAATTTTTAATAAGCTGAATGGACAGATTGTAGCATTCAGCATATAATATCTTATTAAAAGTTGATTTCTTCATAATTGACTTGAGGGAAAAAAATGCGCACCACTTATATATGAATTAGAAATTCATATTTTGGTATACTGTAAAACTTAAACACATTATTAAACTCTGAGAAAGAAAATTAAAAAAAAATTCGGAGAAAACCTTCAGAGATAGATTAGTTTTAGTCAGCCAGTTGTTCTCAATTAGCAAAAGTCCAACTCTCACTTTCCCCAGCCCATCTTATATTCACAAGGAAAAGGAAGAGGGGAAAAAACATCTTTCAATCCTTGCATCCACAGGTGGTTTCTCTTCAAATCTTAATCAAAAAATTCCTTCTCAGAATGAACAATTGAACCCTTTATTATTTGTCAGTTTTAACAACTTTTTCTTATCTTAAACCATATCTTTTGGTTAACACATTATCGATTAATTTATGGAAAAGCAATCAAAAGAAAATCCAATCAAAAGATAAGCTTACTAACACTTTTTGGTAAAACAAATGTTACATTTCTTTTGACTTAAATAATTTCTTATTTAGATTTACATTTTAGAGCTAGAAATAATAAATTTAGAACAGATTCATTTATTTTTCCCCTTTTCACACTTATCATGAAATAATATAGAAAATTATGTCAACTTCTATAAAGGAAAGAAAAAAAAATCCAACCCATATATCTGTATTACATACACATACCTATACAGACCATTCAATAGAAAATTGCTTATTCAGACTACATGAACACAAAATATCTATCATAATTTCGTATAATTACAGGCATAAAATCAATTATAATTTCTGATAATCATAAACATAAATATCCATTATAATTTCCTATAACTTTAGGCTTACTCTCCTGAAAAGAAACTGTTAAACTAAAGCTACTGATAATCAATTCAATTCTAATTCTCACCAACTTTTTATTAAAATCATTAACACTCATAAAGACTTTATCTTAGCCATGCACATATTTATTTCTCAATTATCATATTAGTAAATTATTATAGCAGTGTACAAAAAAAATCAATCATCCCCCCTGCATTAAATAATGCTAGCCATATTTTATACAAACACAAACTGTCTCTATATATGTTACTTTTGAGCTATCTAGTTATTGATTTCTCAAATAAAACTTTTTAACTTTTCTTACATCCAAAAAAAAAATTTTCCCCACAATTATTTCCTTTTTCTACAATTGGTTTATAGATGAAATAAACCAAAGGGCTACAGTATATATTAGTGTATTATAATTAAATCTGTTTTTCTTATTCTACCAGCATTAGTCTTTGTGATTATAATTATTGTATGCATATATAGTCAGGGCAAGGTTAGCTTACTGCATATATTGTTTTCCAGTGAGTATTATAACTGACAGATATAACAAATGGCAATACAGACACACTACAATAAATTGGGGTTTAAACTAGGGTATGAGGGTAGGAAAGAAGTGAGAGAAGGTGAAATGAAGATTTGTAAACCAAATCTTACTGTTTCAATAAATGTAAAATGCTTTTCTAGTAAAAAAAGGTAGAGTCCCATGGTGATGAAATTCAGCGGCATAAACAAATGTGTGAATAAAGACTGAATTAAACATACATTCTTCTAAAAAGGAAATAAATTAATCATTTAAAATGAATATTAGATTACATCCCAATTAGGAGAAAAGTATTAGTCAAACTGTTGATTTCACTGTTAATTTTATGATTTGAAGTATGCTGTGATGTCATGAAAAAATGCTGGAATAACTAATCAATCATCTGGCAGAGGTAAGGTGTACACATGATTTACTGTGCAGCCTTAATTCTTGCCAAGTGAATTTTTTGAATGACTTTTATTCAATGAAATGATTAAAATTTCGAAACTGCCCACAACTGAGGATGATGCAGCTGGCCACTACTTTAAAAAAATGGCCATATACTGAAATAACTATCTGTGAAAACTTTGTGTGTGGGTGTGTAGCATGTTATCCTGAGAAAAACACAAAATCCCACAAAAGTGATGATTTTCAAGCTGTCAGATATGAATATTTTTCATATAAATCCTAACTATATTTTTATTTGCATTTTGCAAAACATAAAAAACTTCAGTCCATCCCAGTAATTGTGAAAAATAATCTTGCTTTTCTTTTTTATTGGAATAAATGTATATTGCTAAAAATTTAGTTGTTATAACACTATTTCTTGCAAAAAATATTTAAATATTTGTTCATTTATTTTCAGTAAATAAAGTTATAGGTCTCCATTTTCTATGAATTAAATTTGTTTTTTATCATTTTTGCAAATAACTTGATTCAATTCAAGACATAAATATGTTAATTTATTTCCACTAAATAGTTATAGATCACCATTTTGTACTAAATAAAGTTATTTGTCATCATTCATCAAAATTGATGGATTAAATTTGTTGGAAGATCCTATACAAATGTTATCTTATGGGATTTCAAGGTTAGAAAGTTATCACTGAATTAATACTTATGTGAAATCTCACCATCGTACTAATACATAAGTATGAATTTTTTTTTTAGATTTTTCACTTCTTGATTGCAGAATAAGAAAATCATTGATTTCCTCACATGTATAACCAAATTTAGGAAAGCTGTCTAAAAGTCAGTCTGGGTAAATTATATTTTTGAAAAGTCTTTAGGCAAAATCCATAATTCATGTAAAATATATTCTTTGAGCTTACAAATTTATTCTCTGAAATTTGAAACAAGATATATAAAAATATTACTTGTTAGTCAGTTAATAATGAATCATTGTGACTAAATAATTCTTTCATGATAAGAGTTTTGTCACATTTTTGCAGTCTATACTAATCTTATATTTTTTCTATCTATCTTTTGATGGACTTGTACTTATTCATGTATATATATCATAACAGGCATACCATTATTTTACTGTATAAATATTTAATTCTTTCCCTTTAATCTAACTAGTAATGGTCATGTAGTCACCATCAAAACCGTGTGTAATCAAATTATTGGTTCACACCATTTAGTGAAATAAATTTAATATTCATTTTATTAATTACTTAAAAAAATAATTTAATAGGAGATACAATACAGATAATGGATCTACCCCGAATTGTATTAGCTAATAATATTGGAATGAATAGGCCTAGGATCAATATCTCAGATAACTGTGATGAAGTACTCGCTATATTTTCTTCAATAAAAATAATTCCCTTAAGATAAATATATTTCATTGCCCCCAGTGTATTTATGAACATTGACTTATTGATCTCAAGCAGTAATTTACTGGATACATTAAGAATTACACTGGGAATCTTTACACATCGATGTCTCATATTCATTTGAGATATTAGCCCAACCTGTTCTAACTCAGTATCTCAATGCAGTAGTGGTGATGCCACTGTTAGAGCACAGATCATTCATGAGTAAGGATATATGACAATTTCATTTGAGTAATTTTCTTTAAAATAGGCTAAGTTCTAATTTTAAATTTGTTAGAATTCACTATTTTGTCAATCTTACTTTATAAACTTTATATATAACTAGTTGTATAAATTTGAATGAAATCATCACATATGCTAATATAAGTAAGTAAATGATTATAACTGTAAAAATCATGTATATATTATGAGATGTATATCAAAAATCTTTTGGTATTGATTCCCTAACATTGAATATTGGTACAATTTGCTTGACCAATTTAAATATAATGATTAACATACTAATTATGTTTACACTCTTTATTGCATTTAAAACATATTTGACAGATATAAAATATTTAAAATTATACATAAACAAAATAATACCACTGTTACCAGGAATGGATAAGATTATTACATGTTGGTAAGGTTACATTTAGGAGACCGGCCATATTCATTATTCTAAACAGTTCATTTTTTGTTTCTTTTCTGTGGTTCCAATTTTTGTTTGAGAGTCACTAAGACTTTCTATATTTGTCAGTAAAAATCTTTCACACAATATTTGACAGCGATAGGCAGATGGCAGAGTTTCTGATGATGTTATGGGGCACTATATAGGAGACCAACACACTTTAATATTACCCTATTCTATTCATATCCCTTATTTTATTTATTTGTCCTTTTTGCAGCTTCTTAAAAACTAATAATTTCCTTTTGTTTGCTCTGTCTTTCTTTTTATATACCTCTGCCTTCCCAGATACCATGAACTTTATTCTTCAATCTTCTTTCTTTTTTTTCCATTTCTTTAAATCAATTACATCAAAAAATATAAATATTTTGGCACACAATCGATTTTCAATTTGTTAATATTTTAATTGACATTCTTACTATTTATCAGATTGGTTGAAAATAAAATTATTTCTGTTGTTTATCTGCTTTGATCAAAAAACTATTTTTGTACATTTATATTCACTTTCTTTTGTTCGATTACAAAATTTGAACAAAAGTGGAAAAAATAGCCTTTTACTCTAAATATAAATTTCCCAAGAATTTGAAGATATAAGTGGAAAGATGAATAAACAAAACATAAAAAATATATACAGAAAGTGTCTTTATTTCCAAATTTCAGATTTATTACAGTAATAATAAAAAAAAATGTTCGAGTTCAGTAGATTTCCAAATTAGATTTTTATATATTATTAAAATAAATTATTATTATTATGTATATATATCTTATTAACAAATGCACAATCCTCTTCTTTTTTCTTTCCAAAAACTTTTTCTTATTTACCAATGTGCTATGGCACAGGTAAATAACAATAGTAAAAGTCACTCTGTGGATGGATGAAGAAATCAAGGATTTCTGTGACAAACACCAGTACTCTGGGACCGATTGTCATGCTGTGTGGGAAAGGAACATTTTGTTCAGAAGTGGCAAGGGACTTATATGCTAACCTGGCCTTAAAATCAGGCTTTGCTACTGCACTATCCTATAAGAGGAAGATGTGCTGGCTTCACAGTGGATTCATCTTAATATATAAATATAAAGCAGCAAAACTAGAAAATGTTTAACTAAATAATGGATCTCATCCACCAAGCAAAAGAATATTATAAATTTAATATTATAAAGGACAAAGACAACAGCATATCAGCTCTATTAATAGAAGCCAACTATAGTGTAGCATGTTAATATATGTGTTATTGATAGGAATAGTTATAACATCTTTACTTTATCATGATAGATCTATTCAGTTATTTTACAATTAATATCAAAAAATTAAAAATCCTTCTCCTTTTTCTTTTCAAAAACTTTATTTTTTTATATCAATACTGAACATACATGCACACACACACATATATATATATATATATAATACAAAACTCTAATGTTTCAACTGTTTTTATCTTCATACAGTCATTTTCAAGGATCTGCAACAACAATATGAAATACATATTTATAAATAAACTTCAATTACATAAATACCTTCATCTTACATTAACATAAACAGTAACAAACATATTAAACATACATAATTACATTTTACTTACATCTCTATCCCACTGCTATTTTTTATTACTCTTTCTTTTACATTATTTAATTACAAATCTGTTCCAAAAATCATCCAAGAAACTTTTTACACAAATTTAAAAACCAACCCTAATTTCAAATAACCTCCCCTTTTTAAATTTTATCTAAAACCCATCTCAAAACTACATTCCTAAACTATAGCTTTAAATGAATATAAAACAAATATAAACCTCTTTTTTTTTATACAAAAAAAACTTTTAACAATTTACCTAAACCTATTTAAACATTCATTTTAATTATACATTATTTTAGATTCCTTATATACTCCATTAATTCTATTTAAAGTAGGATTATATTTTTTTATGTAAAAAAATTAATCAATTAATCAATATTTTAAGGAGGAAAAGAATATTTATATGGACTTAGGGAACAATTTAACTGGAAAATATGCTTATAACTATCCTCAAGGCTAGTTTCATTCTTAGTACTAAATCTTTTTAAGCTTATAAAATTTAATTAATGAGTCACATTTCACATTTTAAATCGATCAATAATTAATAACAATAATAGGGTGAGTCATTATTATTTATAAAATCGGATTTTGAAATAGCATGCCAAAGATGATGCTATAAATAATTATGTGAAGATATTTAAATAATATCTTCTTGAAAATATTGAAATTAAGTGCTTGCTGTTTGAAGTATTGGCATATGAAATACATACAATAAATAATTTAATAAAAAATACACAAGAGAAATATAGACATAACTGCAGTGGTATCATTTAAGTTATTAAAGTATTAAATTTATTTTTTAATAAAATAAATTATCAAATAAATAGGTCATTTATAGCTTTCAAATATTTTAAATAGAATTGAGACATTTTTTTAACATTAGAGAGGATTTACATTTAGTTATTTAATTAAATTTTAGTTCATTACATTTGTATATAGTTAGCTAACTTGAATTTATAGTTTGAAAGATTAGTTAAGAATTATGTGAAATTAATACAAAGCTCTGTGGTTTGAAAGTAATTTTACTGGTCATAATTTAGCTGGACTGTAGGTTCTTGAGCTGTAGGTTTGGTGAGCTTTACTGGGCAGCTGATGGCATCATAATCTTCTCTATTCAGTCTGGCTTTGGTTTTTCTGGCAGCATGCTAGTTGTTACAGCATCGGATGGGAGAAACACCTTCGTTCCCTTGTGGAGCAACAGCAAAGAAATGCCTGTTCTAGCTGGACATTTTAAAATTTCAAATGGATGTGGATTTTGATGACAAATGCTCTTAGAAAATGGCTATCACTGACCTGAGTTTAAAACATAGGGTATTTATATGATTTTCTTTACAAGCACTTACATGATAGGAATTGACATCACCTCAGAACACAATGACTTAAGAATTTACCAATTTAAATAATTTTTATTTTAAATCTATTGCTAGATTTCTGAGGTACTATAGTTCTTTTTAGGCTATCAAAATAGTGCTAGTCCAATGAGTTTACTATATGGTCTCTTGTTGTAAACAATTTTAATTAGCAACCTTTTTTAAAATGATTTTTATTTTTTGTCTACTGCAGGTGTGGCAATTAAAGTAAATTCTTGCTTACAACAAAAAAATCTGTTTTAATTACTTAACCAAACTTTAATTTTTAATTACCAAAAATAAGAAGAAAAAAATTTTTAGCATAATTTTAAAGAAACCTTTTAAACATATTTTAAATAAACCTTTTAACATATTTTTAATCATGCCACTCACAAATTTACAATAATAAATTTATTAATAAATTAACTTTAACATTACGTCTACAATCAAACACTATTTATTAAATATTATGTGATAGTAATATGCTATAATTTTATTAATCCTATCTAATTATAGCATTGGTTCACAAATAAATATATAATGCTGTTTATAAGCCATGATAGTGTATTTTCATGCTTAATTTTAAGAGTTTTAAACATTTAAAATAAAGTTTGAACCTAGCACAGATGAGTAGGTTATTAAGTTAGTGATGAAAGAGTAAGGGATGGGGAGGTTACCATTTCATTACATATATACAAAATATTAGGTTAATTGTGGTACCCCACATGCTAATTTACACTTAATAATCATAACTTATTTTATCTCTACAAAAATTGTTTACCAGGGTGGTCGGTGGATGTAGTACAATAATTAAGCATATATATTGTAACAGTTTAAATTAATATAAGATTTGTAACTATTTAAATTAACATAGAAATACACCTCTCTCAGGTGTGTGTCATATTTCAATCCCTATTTGGCATGCCATTTGTAACTATAATTTGTAACTATTTTAATATGTCACATTTGTAACCATAATAAATATTTAGATAGGGGAAATTATTAATTATTAGATATATGCCTATCCAATCTGTACCATTTGTAACTATATTAATTCATCATAGCATAGATAAAGAAATTATAGAATTACTGTGCCACTTGAAAATATCAGCATTAAAGATTCTTGGTATTTATTTATATATTGGGGCAGTCATTTGAACAATAAAACATACTGGCCATTGTCATCAAATAAAAATAATATTAAATATAGCAACTGAATAAAAGTACCCACTGTGAAATTCCTGGAGTGCCTTATGCTTATCTCCAATACTAGGTTCTTCTAACAAAGAATCCTTCCTATTCTTCTTTCCAAATATATAAGACCATTCATGGTCATATGCACACACTGGTGCTATTCATGACAACTTATAAAAAAATATATATATATTCTATAAAACTAATATTATGAAGTTGGAAAGGGATGATATCACTCTTTATTCAGTTTAGCTAAGTACATGTGTTTTCCCATGAGCGCCACTAGATTGTTTTCAATCTAGATAAGTATCTGTTTATAGTGTACTTGAGTTCAAACTCATTCAGTACATTTTTATTACACATGACTTGGATGACTAATGAAAAAAATGACATTCTTACATTTTATCTATATTGATAAAATTACAAGATCCCAATATTACCAAAATTTATATCATAGATCAAAGATTCTTATAGACATTGCTAGCTCATTTACATATATTGATGAACAGACATGTATAATCCTATTAATGGCTTCCAAACAAGCATGTGAAGACCATTATTGATATTGATGGCCATTTAACTAGATTATTTATCACAATAAAGGTAATAATAATGATGATGATAATAATATCATAATAATAATGATAATAATAGTGATATCATAATAATGATTATAATAGTGATGATGATGATACCAGCCATAGCTTATTAATAAACTCACAACAATAAATTCATCTTTATAAACTAATAGGCATCTATTAAAATTATCCTATTTCACACTGGGATTAATAATACTAGTGGTGATGATTGATCATCATGAATCTCTTTGCATAATATTCAATTTTCTATAAACCCCTATTTACTAAAATATATTCATTACGCTAAACATTAAATTTAATGATTATAATTTATTAATGATGATTGATGGCGATCATAACTTTTATATAGTATTATTTGAAACATTTTTAACCAATAACATGATATCCATCTTTGATGAGGTTGATCTAAACTCATGGACACAACACAATTTTAGCTTTCTATTGTTGAACTATAATTATCAAAATTTGGTTATTCTCAAGCATAATCCTTAAATACTTAAATATCAACATTCTAGTTTACCTATTATTTTGTGGACGCTTAATATTTGCAAGTGATTGCTCAATATATACGAATGGTAATACTTAATAACTGCGAGCAATGATGATGAATTAAAATGATAGAATTAAGACAAGAAAAAAAAAACAATATTCTTAATAATAACTCGGAAACCAATTAAGATATATAATTATATTTTATTAACACTACTACTCTTTCTTTCCTTCTTTAAAGTCAAATCAACAATTAAATAAATGGCTTATTACCATATTAATTCAATACAAAAATTAATATAAAAAAATTTATATAAGTATAAGCAAATAAATCTAACATATAGGTTTGTCATTTTTCTTGATATCTCAAAATAAGCTGACTTAAATCAATATTAGAAAAAAAATACATATTCTATAAATGCTTATTTAAGATTTTTCTTACTTATCATATCATAAAATAAATTTCAGGTGTAACTTGTATATGTTATTTCACTTCCATTCAAATGTAATGCCCTACTTTTCAATTTACCATTTTAAACTAATCATATATAACCTATTCTTTGATGTGTTTGGATAAGCAGTTACACATGCACGCATTTGGTAATGTTAACATATATGTTTAAAATGTATACCCATAAATTACATATATAAAAATATTTTCTGCAACCTTTTAGCAAAATAAAATAAAATACATGATATTAATTTTTTAATATGCAACAAGATAAAATAAAAAAAACAACATTATAAATGCATATATCTATAGGTTGCTCATTATCATAACTGATGAACAATTTAAAAAAAAAACATTTCAACATTACAATATATATATAATATAAAAAAAATAATAATAAAAGACAATGAAAAATTTAAGTTTAAAGATTTAAACTATGTTTGTGCTATGTTGTATGATATTGCAAATAACTATAGATAAACAAGTCTTTAATGTTTCTGTATCAAAAGAAAAATTGCTTTGATCTGTAAATCAAGGTTTACTTTTAATAAGCAAGAATAAAATCGGTTAAAGAAAGTTCATATTTACCCGTTTACTTTTTACTTCTTATTAATGTCCTGAGTTTGAATTTTCAGACTGCTTTTCTTTGCTCAACAACAAAAAAAAAGAAAGTTATTGCAGATACTTTTAAGATAATGCTGAATCAATTGACTTGCTTGTTTCTTCAATTCTATTATTATTCATTGTTGATTGGCTTCCTTCTACCATTTAAAAAAAAATTATTATAAGTACCTTTGAATAAGTAGGTACCGGTGGATTTTCTTGTCTCTCTCCTTTTAAAAAAATAATTGCTGTTGACACTTTAGATGATTGAGGTAAACTAACAAAAATTTGATTCATGGCTTCAAACTTGGTTCTACATGGCTTTTATAAATTTTCTTTTCCTCCTATTTCCTCTTCTCCATTCATTCGAAGGTAATGAGCTTTTAATAAGCCAGGAACTAGAAACAAAGCATTCCATATAGCTTGTGTGGTTGGCTTCAAACTCTATCATTTTGTTGGTTATTATTTGATATATGACTTCATAGACAGATCAGCGATTTTAACTCATTCTGTATTAACCAGGAAGCAGAAAAAAATGGTTTAGCAATGCAGAGGCATAGTATTATGCATAGCCAAATATGTTAATATCATATTTATATAATTGTTAATAACTTCTATTAAATTCAATCTTGTTCCAATGTTTTCCTCTCTTCTTTAATATTGCTGGAAATTGTTTATATAGACGCACATCTTCGTCTATATTGACTTTATACTAGAGTCTTTTACTTCATTTCCTTTCTCAATTTTTTAAAGAGTGAATAAAAAAAATCAAATCGCTTACTTTTCTCCTTTTTCCTTTTTTAACATTAATAACAAGGAAGGACCGACTGAGTTGAGTCTCAAAATAATAATCACTGAGTTACATCTCACTTTAATAATAATAATCTGAGTGACTGTCTCTCCAAAATATTCATATTGAGTCTCTAAAAATAAAATCATACTGACTGATCAAAAAATAAAATCATACTGCCTGATCATCTCTCTAAAAAAAAAATTAATGACTGAGTGATCATCTCTCTAAAAAAAATTAATGACCAACTGATTAAAAAATTGTTTCAATCATTCATATCGCGAATTTCAACCAAAGAAAAAAAAAACATCTGGAAACCTTATCTTAAAAAAAAAAATCAAAGCTTCACAAGTTTGACATCGGTCACAATCAATAAAGACTTAAAATTGATCGCTATCGTTATCTACATCAAAGCACCTCTTTTGTAAAAATAATCTTAAGACACAGACAACAACAAACCTGGAATCTATAGCCATCAGAAATAGGTGTAAAAGCATCTTTGTGTTTGTACAGATGTATTCATTCTTTCACACGTGTACATTTTTTTTATCTCCTAATCTAATAATCTCCATCGCCTTATTTTACACTTTTCTGATCTACTCTATTTTAATAAAACCAAAGTTAAATAATATGACACCTTATTTAATAAAAATATATATAATAAATCATTACCAAATATTATTACCCTCTACATAATGGTTTATTCATTAACTATCTACATATTTATAATAATAAATACACATATATAAATCCTCATATATATAAAAGAAAAAAAATTTTTTTTTTTTTGATTAATTGAATAATATATATATCTACAATATATATATATTATAACGGAAATGATTATTTGGAGAAGTTTGATTTATATATTTTTATTTTATTTCAATTATATTTTAGACTTATTTATTATATTTTATTTTTTCCACAACTTTGATTCTTCCTTTCATTTATTTATTTATTATACATTTATTTTTACAGCATTTGCTTATTCTTATTTCTTATTTGTTTACTATCAGTTTTGCTAACCGAAATATCCCGGCTTAGCCTCCAACTGTAATGGATTGTTTATTTATTTAACCACCGCCATTACAATACAAGCAGAGAGCTAATACAGATACAAATTTAACTTCATATCTATACCCTTGACCGAACGCCAAGGCAATACGTACATATTATCTTGGCGTTATTTTTCCCGGCCAAGAACTCTTGGTTGCTGAACAGAGCAAACTATTTCAAAGAAATTTAACGAATGTCCAGCGCTTGCTATTTATTTTTTAGAATTGGGAATTCACACAAACAAGCAGCACATGAATACCTTAAACAAATCAGCATGCCCCTTTAATCACTAATTACAGTTTCCCCCCTGTCATAGCTTGGTGATAGGAGAATAAAGCAAGGATACGAAATTTAATGATAAATATGTTTAATAATAATACTCACACTTTATATAAAAAATACATTATAATAATAATCATAAAAAAACACACACACTTATAAAATACATGGCTATAATAAAACATATGAAAACAGATCAAATATTAAAGTTCTTAAAGTCCTGTTGATGGAGTTCTATTTTATCAAATTATTAATTGTGTATTTAGTTATGAGTAGTAACAGATTAAAATACATGCATGCTTTTACCTAGGCTTTGTTGTAATTGTCCCATGGGTATTTCTTGCGAGTGCTCTTGATTAACTTCCTCAGTTTGTGGGGTTATTTCTCGTTCCAGTTTTGCTTGTTGATTCTTTGGGTTGAGTTTCAATTGACAGTTATAGAAGCAGCGGTCCCTCTAGCAGGTCAGGCAAAGATCTTACATTGTGAGTCAGTGATGAGATGGCTTGAATCCGAACCCACGTCCCTTTAACGCCACTAGCCATGCACTTCTTTCATTTTCTTTGAGCTGTTGCTTCTTCAAAGTCTCTACTAGCAATGCCAGATAAAAATTGTAATTTTCTTAATCTCTTTCTTTTGTTCATTGTTTTTAAAATTTTTAATTAAGACTTAGATTTCCAACCAATTCTTATCCTTATGTTTCTTTATTTAATTAGTGGCTGGAATGTAAGTCCCAATTAATTTAACAGATCAGGCAAAGATCTTCCATTGTTAACATTTTCTTTGTCCATGGAATTTAATTTGTCCAACAGACTTTCACACCTATGGCCATATTGTTTTTCTTTTTATATATCACATATTACATTTTATTTAAAGTTTACAATTCTTTTTTTTTCACTTTTGTGTTTTACATTTTATTTTAATTTGTTATTATATAGTTTTTAATGAGAGAGAAGAAACACATTTCTTTATGCATTCCCTTCCCCTCTCCCACAATAAACAAAAATAACTTTCTAGCATTTGACTTACAAGAGAGAAAGAGACACATTTCTTTATGCACCCCTTTCCCCTTCTCTTACTATTACAAATCCACAGTAAATTTTGACATTAGAATTTCAATTTTTTCTTTTCCTTTCTTTTTTTAAAAATTTAATAGCTAATTTATTTCACCTTTATTACTTCTTGTTACCGAATTTATCTAATGTTATTAATAAATATATATGTGTGTCGATGACTTTACATGGTTGTCACGATATATATATATATATTGTAACCATATGTTTTTGGCTCAATGATAGTAAGTTTTATTCAGTGATCCAGTATGTAAAATTTTAAATTTTAATTAGTAATAATTTGTTAAGATATTGAAAATCAGTGTGTAGAAATCAGTTATAGAGTGAAATGCTTGTGAATTATAATTTTCCCACTAAGCAAAAGCTCACTAAGAAATATCTTGAAAGTGATGATGATCATGACTGTTTGTGAAACACTGGAAAATCTGATAGAGTGGATATGAATCTCATAAACATTTTATCACAAGTTCCAGTGGCAGCTAGTTCAAATAATATTTTAATAGTATTAAAACCAATTTAGAAGTATGAAAATATGTAACACTTTATTATTATTATTAAACAGTAATTAAAAATAAACAACAAAATCAATTTATAATTCTTCTAAATTTTCTTTATAAACAATCTTCAAATATATTATATTTTAATTTAAATTGAAATATAACAGTCTAGATTTTTTTTCACTAGAGGGATCAAAATATTAAGTTATTCACATTTTACAGTGATTGGATCATTTAGGACCAATCAGGCACGGTAACGCAAAGAATAAATACTATAACAAGTTTGTAGGGGAGACTACTAAGAGAAAGAAAATCAGAACAAGACTTTAATTCTCCACTTATGAAATAAAATATAAGGAATAAGCTGAAAAATAATAACCTTGAAAATTAATCTCATGATTGTATGGAAATAAACAGCATGGAGTAAAAAACTTAATGACTCTGTAATATTTCAGCACTATTTTTCATCGATTATATGAGTCTAATTTTGCCTACTGGAGAAGCTCGAATGACCACTATCTGGATAAATATTTGCCTCAATTTGGACTATTTGAAATGAAGAACAATACCAGAAAACGTGATTATTTTTGTTTTCTTTATCTTAAGCAATTGTCAGATTTAAGAATGATGCGAAAATTATTTAGATTGAAAAGAAAAAGATTAAAGTGTTTTGATTTTCATGCCGCTATTAAGCATAAATCTGAAAAATAGGGTCGTTTATAAATTGTCATCTCAATAAAAATAATCTCGAAATAATTTTGAAGAAAAGTTTTAAGAGAGATAATAAACTAAAAGTCATTTTAAAATTATATAAAATTTAGTCAATTTAAAAATAAAAATGCATAATTTATGTCTTATTTTTATTAGAGAAGAAACTCATCTGCTAGTGGTGTTTGGTGCTAATTTGTGTAGCTGGTAAAAATAGAAAAATGACAGAATATTAATGCCAAGTATATTTTATTGATCATTGCTTACTATTGAACCAATTCTTCTTAACATTATTAAACACATATGAATTTGCTGATATAAATGAATGAATGGATATTTATTTATTTTTTATCTGGATTATGCAACATATAAATTAGTAATACTTTAAATGTTTAAAATTGCCCAGATGATTTAAAATTCTGAGGGATATTACCGTGGACAGAATAACAAAGTAAAAAAAATCCATAAATAATTTTAAAAAGTTTATTTTAAAGATTGTAATAAACCTATTTTAATTGTGCTGCATTTGGAAAAAAGGAAGTTATAGATTAATTAAAAATGCCTAGAGTGTCGTATTTATAATCGAGTAAATTCTTCTTAGTATAACTAAAAACATCTTAATTGCTGATAGGAAGGAAGTGAAGAAGTATTTATTTATTTTTATCTTTATTGAATAACTTGCAAACTAATAATTTTTAAACTGTTTTAAAATCACCCAGATCAATTAAAATTACGACAGATCTTCATGCAGATGGAAAAACAAAATACACAAATCAATAAATAATTTTAAACCTATTTTTATTGTCTTTGGAAAATGTTTAAATATTGTCTCACAATACTGACGACATAAGTACATAAACCAACAAATGAATTTTATTGCCTTTGGAAAATGTTTAAATGTTGTCTGAATATGCTAATATCAAACAGGATAATCAAAATGTATATATTTACTTAGGAATATTTGCTTATAATATCTGTTTTCTTGTCCTTTTGCTCATAAGAATGGACCAAACTTTATCTACTAAAATAAAGTCTAATAGGAAAAATGTTATGTTTATTTTTGATATTGCTATATATAACATTGTAATACGTTTTTTTTCTTTCATGTGTTATTCAGGCATTAGTTTTTTTTTTATATTTATATATTTTATGATGATATAAAATGTACTTAGTAAGGATATAGAGATGCATATATTTTTTTTATTTTTCCAATTAGGGAAAACATAATATTGAATATTATTTATCTGGTAAGCAAGAGAAATATTTATCTTTTGCACTGCTAAAACAGATGTTAATATTATATTGAAGGGAACAAACAGACCCAAACTTGTCAAAATTATATACATAATGACACAATTGTTCTATTATATAAAATAATTTAATAAGCATTTCTTTTATTGCTTAATTTTGCCTATGAAGGAACATGTCCACTTTAAATACAAAATGTAGGTTAGTTATCATTGTTTACATATATGGCTTGCTATACCCAAAAGTATAATTGGTATTTTAAAATAATTAATGGTCATCTAACTTATATGTTGGTGGTTTGTTTATAAAAGATTAATAGTATCTGCATTGTGAAATGGAATATTTCCATTTTTATTATTAGTGTTGTCTTACTTTGCTATTGTATTGATCGGTTTTCTAACAGCTTTTAGCTGATAAGTATGGGCCACCCTGTAATGACATTAATATAAAAAGATTAATATTGTGCATGGGCTGATGGAGAATTCCCCATTGTAAATTAAATGAGAGGATATTTTCGAGGCTGATTAATAGTTAGTGCTTAGAACATAGTTAATCCTAAAAGAGGATGATCCCCATGGTCTGAATTCTATTTTCCAGTGAAGAGAGCACTGCTGGCACTTTTATACCTATGAAGGTATTGAAATTGGCCATATTATTATACAAATATCATGTTGTTTTGTAGAGCCTCCCTTTATTGTTAGATCCCTGATGAAGTTATAGTTAGTTTTCCACCCTTGAAGTTTAGGATTTCAAAATCAAATAGCAAGGATAAAATAAAGTTAGATCAAGGGACACTGGTCTATCTGTAGTGTTTGTCTAATTGGAATAGTGTCTGTATGATGTTGTGAAATCTTCATCAGTTTATAAACAAACCAACCAAAAATTTACTAGCATTTGTATAACCTCTGTAGAAAAGAGCAAGGGGTGTATATGGACAGTGTGGATTGGTCTTCATCAAGTAGTGATTTGCAGATGGATTGATAAGATCAGTTAACTATTAAATGATTAGGTTGTGAACATATCCAATGTTGTGGTATCATGTGTGCATTTAACTTATGATGTCTGTCCCACATCAATATAATGAATCTTTTTATAGTAAATGATAATAAATTAATAATTGGACTGAATATGATAATTGCCCTTATTATATTCTAATAAACCTAATAGCTATAGTTTAATATACTAAATTATAACTTAGAGTTTTTACATTTAAAAAGTTATGTATATCCCAAAAACCTAAGTTTATTTTGTTTTATAATTTAAATGCTAAGTTGGCTTAAATAAGGTAACTATCTTATTCTATAAGATAGAATAATAAAAGAAACATATCCAAAAATATTTGTCTTATTTACTATAGTCATTGGGATACCTGTAAATTTACATCCCTGATTTTATTTGATGAAGCCATCTTGTTTCATATGTAAATAATACAAATAAATATTGTTGTGTTAAAAATTTATTTAGTTGTGAGTAGTCTTATTGCTAATCAACACACCCACTCATTATTATTGTTATTGCTATCGACATATTCTATGATTATATGGAAATCATCGTCAATCAATATTGTATAAGTCAATACATGTTGGTATATCAGAATGATTTTTTTAAGCCTTATAATTTATGGGTATATCTAGGGCACCATTACTTAATAATCAAAATACCGGTAACCAGAGTGTATTATTTTAAGTGGTATACTAAAAGTTTAAACACTTAATATTGGTTTAATCAGTTTATTTGAACCTGCAGATCTATCGTTTGCTGATCTTGATCACATTGTTTATAATTATTTGAGAAAGGAAGTTTGTAATTATTGTAGTTATCTATTGAAAAGTTATTCATATTTCTTGAAGCTCCAAGTTTATAATAGTTATGGAGTTTATAAAATTTCTTTGAAATTAATAAATATTGTATGTTAATTCGATTTGGTATTAAGAGCTGTTTTGTGCATTATATTTGGGGTAATGGCAAAATCCCTCTCACTGACCCAGATATATCTTTTATAGTAACCTTTAAGTTATGTGAACTCTGAGAAGAATAAGTTATATTAATCTGTAATATAGGATTTGAATTTGTAGTAAATTTTATATCTAGTTATTTATTGTAGTTGGATTGGAGTTGTGTTACATTCACTGTTTTATAAAAGTCAACCAAACATTAAAGTATAAATTGCCTCTTTTATCTGAAATGTATAGCTTGTTTTGACTTTATGGTGAATATTCTGGTTTTGTTAAGCTTGGAATCTGTATTTGATTTGGTTGTCTTGTTATCATTTAATTCAATATTAAATTTAGAGCTTTAGACATTATCTTTTATCATCATCAATCTTCTCATCTGTAATTTCAATCTTTCTTTATTCTTCTTTCATCCTAATTCACTATCCTAATTAACTCACCATTCATTAGCTTTTATTCCATTATCATCTAAGTCATCCATTAACTCTTATTCTACCATCATCTTAATCATTCATTATCCTGATACATCTTCATTCTTTTCTCTTCATTCTCAGACTCATTTCATTTTATTATTTAATTATTACTTATTTTCATCATCCATTTGGTCATCTACATCCTAATTTACTTATTGCCTAATTTATATTTTAATTTCATATTCATTCCATCGATCTAATAATTATTTATTTATTGGTTTGATAAATATTAAGTTCATTTCATAACCTTTTGTTTGTTTGTTTGTTCATGGATTTTGAAGCTAGTTTGACCAGAAATTATTAATCACCTTGTGATCTTTAGGTTTAGTTTCATGTGAGCTTAGTCTATAAAGAAATCATCTCTTTAGTTTAACATTTATTTTTAGACTATATTCGAGATTAGTTGAAGCTAGGAAGGTTGCAGAGAAAGATATGGTTTCCAAACATGATTAATTTATGACTAGTTAGATTAGTGGGTAGGTTACATAGGGGATTATGACACCTAAAAATGTGTGGCTTGATTCGTTTATGATTACAGCAATCTAGTAGAAGGTTATAATATATATATATTGCGACCTTCTGATTTGGCACCAGAAATAGTCATTGTAGTAGTGTGGTAGTATATCAGTAATATCTGATATAATCCTCTTTAAAAAAAAAAAAGAAATAACGTGAAATTTTTAAAATTTTTTATTTTGACTTAAAACTATAATCAATAGTAAGTGTAGGTATAATTAAAAGATTTCTTAAATGTTTAGTGTCTTGTTTTGAGGTATAATCAGTAAAAGAATAGGGGGGGTGGCTTGTTATATGTATAGTCAGTACAGTTTAGGTTGTTGCTTACTTGTTTTATTTGCTCATAAAGCAGTACTCAGTTTTGTTAGAATGATTTTCTAGTCCATTTGTTTTGTACATTTTAAATTTATAGCATAAACAGTAAAATATGTTCCACTCATCATCATTCACATTGTCACTTCTGTCAGTATAGTGTGATACCTATAGCATATTACTACTGAATATTCATGCATTATCCAACTTTATTTTTCATTCATATGTTTCATTAAACCATTAAATATCCCACATTACATTCAAATATTTAATTATATCAATAATAGTATTAAAAAACTAACTTAATTACATTTTAAATAAATCAATAAATTATGGACAGGTGAATTATATAATGATAAATACTGTAAAATATTTTATTTATTAAAACAATTGTCATCAATTTTATTCTACTGCTTTAAAAACATTTAATTATTAGTTCAATATTTTTTTTTTCATTTATTTAAAAGACGAAATAATTTTTTTTTTCATCTCTATTTTTTTTTTATTGTCTCAAGTTTTGCATATTTAAGTAGGTTTGCAAGGGGGAGGAGCAATTGACAATCTTTTTCTGATGATGTTAACATTATTGTAAACAATTGGAAGAGAACAATATGATGTAACAATTATTAAAAAAGCTATAAAAATCAATACTTATTACTTTTAAGTGGGCAGTCTATTATTACTTTTGAAGAGGTCAGTCAGTCAATTATTAAAACCTTTACGAGGGCAGTTATAGTTAACCAAGGACAGCTATAAATAAGTTTATTTAGCAAAGTTTAATAGTGAAATTATTTTTCCTCTTCCAGAGTTCAAGTTAAAAATTTAATTATATTATTTTGTTTGCGAAATGTGTACTTAAAAACCAATAAAAGATATGTCAATTTGCTCCCAGCTGATTATTGAAATTGTCCCAACGTTATGCTAAAGTACATGTAAGTGTTATATTCTATTAGTCAAGATAAATTATTATTATTTAAGAAATGGGAATGATTAATAGGACTGTAAAATTGTTTTATTTAAATTTAAAATTAACAGGGAAGGATAAAAGAATATTTGTTTATTTTATAACAATTAAGTTTTTAAGCTTTAATTATATTATGAAGGGAACACCTGCTATGTGCTTCATTTATGTGTGGGAAAGATGTAAACTGTCATTGAATGTTCTCAGAACTTTAATGAACAAATTTCATGTTAAATATAAAAGAGAACTCAAAATTTAAAATATATACCAGGAATATGTAATTTTATTGTCATATGTATTAGGATGGCGGTGTAATCATTTCTATTTTTACCTTTGGAAAAGAAAATATATAAGATTAAATATGTCATTAAATGTACTTTAATAATTATTTGTTCTTCTAGACTAATAGGAGGAATGAAATTATAAATGGATAAAGTTGTGTGATATTGCTGTATTAATATTACCAATGAGTTTATCTAAATAAATATTATTAATTGAATAACTACATATATTTCTGAATGGTTTTATGATTGTGAAATCAAATGTTAAATATATCCTAGGACTAAAGTACAAACTTCTATTTTACTTGCGTTATGAAATATATTGTTTAATTAAGGAAATTCATTATTTACAACATTAATAGCAGTTCATTAGTTGATAACTAAAAACATTGAATATGCTCTTATGGATTCAACAAAGAAAAATAATATTGTGTCATTTCTCCTGCAGGAATTGTGCCATTCTGTGTTAATATTTGTCTTGTACAGTATAATTATTTTCCTTATCTATTTGGAGACATGACAAGGAAAGTCATGCAAAAACTTTTATGAACTTTTCATTTCATTTCGTTTTGGAAAGAAAAAAGAAGAGAACTTTATTTTATTTAATAGCATATTAGATAGTATTAATTATGAATTTTTTTTTTTGTTATTTTAAATATGTTCATTATATGTATTATTATTATATTTGTTCTTCAAGAACGTCTCAAATAGCATAATGAAAAAATACATTATGCTGGTAATTTGTGTTATTATTATTATTATTTTAATATGAAGTTTGGTCGTGTGGGTATTAGTAACACACGCTGTGGTAAAACCAATGGAAGAGTCCATTTATAGTCCAAAAGGGTGAATAATTATTTAAAAAAAAAAGTTCATTATATTAAATCTTATTGAATATATTTTTTTTTTATAAATTAGAATACCATTATTTTCAATAATCATTTCATCTATAACATACAATTTTATTACTTATTTAGGTTCAATTTAACTACAGATTCGTGCCAATATTAATGCATTGTATTATAAAAAATTATTCATCTTGCTTTGTCCATAGTAATTAGTATTTTATTCTCCAAATGTTCTTTGAACATTATCAAGTCCTAAATATTGTCAGATATGAGATATTTATTCTTTATTAATTCCAGCAATAATAATTAATATTTTAACAGTAATTTTTTGCTTACTGTGTTTTTAAATGGTCTGTATATCATATGCTTATACGTGTGTGTGTCTATTATCAAACTTATTTATAATTATATGTAATTGCAAGTAAAAATGATTTTAAATCAATCGGATTTGGAAGGAAAAGATGATCAATCATTTTGAAGAATTAGAAAGTTGTTTAAGAGAGAATTATTATTTCTTTGTTATGACTGAATGAAAAGTATTTTGTGGCTATATGCTATAAAGTTCACAATGTTTATAATATTTTATGGGATTAAGTCAGTGTACTTATTAGTTGAATATTTAATATGGGTAGTTTGCCCAGTGCAGTATAGTGTAGTGTATGGAATTGAATATTCCTTTTCTTATCCATGTATTGGAGTATTTTGATAGGAGTGGATTGAGTCCTCCTTTTATATTTGATATATTGAATTAAAATGTGTATGAAGCCAGAGATGTTATATTCCTAATTTTCATTTGGTGATGAGTTATTCCACCAGTTATTTAGTCTTAAAGATAGACTTGGAAGTTATTGTGGTATTACCTGTTTCGAATTATATAAATCTGTTATCCCATGTGAGTATTGGATGTTTTCCAGCTTATGCTATAGCCTAGTGTTTGATAGTTTATGGATAAAAAAGAAGAATAAAAGGAAAGTATAGTGTCTTATAAAACAGCTGTATTGTAGTTAATAAATAAAGATTGATTGATCTTCACTTCCAACCGTATTATGATTATATTGAAATATCATAAGCAAACCAATTAGATTGATTAACATTATTTATTTATTTTTGTTGACACACAGCATAATATAGATTCATGCACAAATTGTTAATTTTGATATAAAAAAAAATCATTATTAATGTAGAACTTTACTTATCATGTTAAAACATTTGTAGTAATCATTGAAGCTTCATCTCATTGATTTTTATCATTTAATAATAATTTGCATAAATAATCAAGCAAAGATAGGACATAGTTAATGAATACAAGAATTTACTTTATTTTGGCAAAGCAGAACCTAATTATTCAATAGAATACTTTACCTTAAAATTACAAAGAAAAATACATTTAATTAATAGAAGTATTTATTTTCTTCGTAAGATAGTCCAATATTATTCCTAGTTTAAATCCCCTTTTTAATTTTATTTAAGATATTTTAAAGTAACAATGCAAAATCTTAATTTGTTCAGTAATTAGAATATTAATCTATGTTGTTGTTATAAATTTTTAGTTAGTAAATGAGTGATATTCAGCAAAATGCTGAATAAAAGATATTTTAGTAATTAGTTACTAAAAGTGTAAGGTCATATTTTTTTTTATTATTAATTTTGTATAAGTCTATCAGAAATCACTGATAGCTAAAGAGCCATTTCTTGATAGTAAATAATAGGGACTTATTTAGTTCATTTAATGTTTCAAATAAAATGTTTACCAATCTATCAAAATGTTCTGATGAAAATATATAGTAAATGTAAAAGTTAATGAATCATGTTGTATTATATCTTCTTGTATAATCTGTACTCAATGATATGAAATCTCTTTGGAATTTTTGTTCATACCAATAAAAGAAAAGTAAACGTTGATTTAACTATTTTCTATTTGAGTAATAAATATTTTGTTATCTAAATTTGTATTTGGAATTTCTTCTTTAACATTCATTCGTATTTCACACTTCCACACATGCTTATACATTTATTTATTTAATGTAACATAATTGTATTTTATTTAAGTATAATAAATCTCTAGATATGATGATGTTGATTTCCTTGATTCAAACACTATATGAGATGCCAATTACCTACTGATCATTTTAAGAGGATTTGTTATTTAATTTTTGTTTAGATGATGAATTGAAATCAAAATGTACCCGGTTTCTTTTATTATCTAACTGCAAGTATCTAATTAGGGTATTGTTTGGTTTATAATATTATTTTTATAGTGTTAAATAATAATTTGAGGTATAGAAATGTTAGATCAAGCCATACCATAAGTTAATTTCTTAAGATCTTCAATATATCATTTAGATTAGATAATAAATTCATTTAGCCAGATTAGATTAGTGAGTAATTAAAATTTAGTAGTGATAAGTTTAGTTTGAGTTTAAATCTAGTGAATTATACATTACAATTTCTAAGATATTATTTTTTATTTTATTTTAGTTATTAGTTTAATTGTATAATATAGTAGAGGTTGTTATATGGATGATGGGAGGAGGTGAAATATAAAGTACAATTAGTTAGTTTTAGCTGGTAGAATTTTACCAATTTAATTTTTGTTTAGCATAGAACTGATAGATGTTTATTCCTATTAGTTATAATATTTTCTCCCACATCTAATGTACATTGTACACCTCATACTCCTCTGTATCCCTCAACTGAGTTAGTTTTAGGTGAAAGCTTTAATTAAGAGCCTCATGAATAGATTTAGGTAAAGTTAAATAAATATTTTATTCTATGATCCATAGAATTGGTGCCCCCAGGTAATTGTTAGTGTTGGTGTTAGGTGTGAGGGTTACAATATATATATATATATATATATATATATACATAGTCATGTAAATATATATATATATATATATATATATATATATATATTTACATGACTATGTTATGATCTTTTTTTAATTATTACAATTTACCATCCTCTGAATTCTTTCTTTTCATTCATTTTCATTTTTCCATTTCCAATTAACATTCCATGTGCCTTCATTGGAATGCACCATAAAAGCTTTTAACACCTTTTTTTAATTAGTATTTAATTAGAATTTGACATTCTAAGGTTTTTTTATAAGTCAATTTTATTGTTCTGCAAATCAATGTCTTCCATCTTGGCCTTTATAGTTCTTTCTTTGACTTAATATATATATATATTTAAAAATATATATATATAATAAGTATATATATTTAAAAAGTTTATCAAACAAAATGTTTTTATTTTTATTTTGTGAATTTTCATGTTTAATGATTCAAAAATGCACTCATACATATACATAGCGATGTGTATAGCTGGGTTTGGCAAAAGAAAGAGAAAAAAAATCAGAGCAAGTGTATACCCCACATACCTCTCTTTTATGAGTTTTTTTTTAAAATTCAAATTACACAAATCTATAATTCAATATGACTACATAAATAACTGTTGATTATACATCAACTTGTAAATATTAGTGTTATTAGTAAAGTAATATATATATATATATTTAATATGTTAGTAATTAATACGTTAAGTATACGCATACGTATTTGTCTATATATCGCAACAGGGTTTGATTATACCTGCCCTGTTACAATACCCCCCTCCCAGAAGCCTTCAAATATGGTATAGACAGCCACAAATTTACTGAATAGATCATACACCACCAACAAATAATCATCTCACATGGGTTATTTGGAATTAAGGAGCTCATTGGGCCTGCATTAACCCTTAGGTTTATTCCTGCCACATATAAATTTTCAGCTTTACCACATAATTATACTCTTGGAGGTATAGGCTCCACCTTACCAACCGACTATTTGTCAGATAACTAAGGTAGTATACTTACGATCTTCTGGGTACAGCCTTATCTTTGCCTTGTTTATTTTTTCCATTATCAAATCATTGTGTTCATCGGCAACTTGCACAGCCCCTGTTGAACTATCTGTACAATCCATTATAAATCCTACCACCATTACACATGGCTTGTCTATTTTTGTAGTTCAACTTGCATTTATATTTGTATAAAAAGTCAGTTCCCAATAAGACATCACAAATCAAATTTTTCATGATTAGGAATACATGGGTGCAACTTACTCCATAGATTTTGACACCCTGGCCTTTCTGTTGTTGGACATTGCCACTTGTACAGCTTTCAATGGTAGAACAGCTATATTAATGTAGAACTTCAAATATGGTTTATGTATTTGAATGGCTCTTAAATATCATGAAACATTCATAATGGCATGTGCTTGAGGGAACAAGCATTGTATGATCCCCTTACCTCCTGCCCAGTATTCACCCAGAATGCATTATCCCCCCGACACTTAACAATAGGGAAAGGTCCCTCATACAAACTGCAAAATTTCTTACAGATAAATTTCCCTGGTTCCCTCACATGTGGAGTTTTCACCATGACTAGATCACCAACTTGAAACTGATGAGGCCTCTCCAATGTATGTTTGTTTCTTTTCTGACTCTTTTTCAAAAATGTATGATATGCTGCTCTTGGTCCTCCTCCACATTATTTGCATTTTTTTTGGTCCTGGTATTTTGGCCTTGAATAATTTAGGGGCATGTTTGCCAAACTGGAGCCACATGGAAAAAACCCTGTGGACTCATTAACTGCCCAATTTATGTAATTCAATATTTCTGGAATCTTTTTAACCCATCCTCGGTGATTATTTGGGATGTACATCCTAAACAACCTACCCAACTTACACATCACCCCACTCACATGGGTTCTATTGTGAATTCCTAATTGATGTTAGTATGTGTTGGATCCCTGACTTTTGAACCCATGCCTTCCATTCTCCAGAGATAAATGGTGTGCCATTATCTGAGAGTATGTTTTGAGGTTTTCCCATCACCGTAAAATATTCCTTTTCAAGGAGACGTATGGTGTTTTGGGTATTTGCTTGAGTCATGGGATAGATAGCCACAAATTTACTGAATAGATCATACACCACCAACAAATATTTTTTTCTATTAAAGGTCGGCAATGGTTCATAATAATCTATCGCAATCATCTCACATGGCTTCTTTGGAATTAAGAAGCTCATTGGGCCTGCATAATTCTTATTAGCAGGCTTAGTTTTCTGCCAAAGTTCACATTGGCTGATCATCCTCACGACAGTCTTATGTATGCCTGGCCAATAAAACCACTGTCTAAGCCACCGTTCAGTTTTCCACACCCCATAGTGTTCATATATTTGGTGGACATGAGTCACCACTGCATTCCACATTTGCTGGGTTATTACAGGTCTCCAACTTTTCAATACCCTTTTCATTCTGTATTGGAGAATATCTTAATCAAGTTTGTATCAGTTGATCCAATTTCTGGACTCATCGTTGTTTTTTCTTGTATTCCTTCCAGTTGTACAATTATTTGACTTAATTGGGCATCCTCCCTCTGACACTGGGCTAATCTCTTAAGATTATTTTCTACCCCCTCATTAACCCTTAAGTTGATTCCTGCCACATATAAATTTTCAGCTTTAAGATGACATGATGGCAAATGCACTGGGTTATGGCTAAAAGCACAGCTACACTGTTATCTGACCCCTTACAATGCTTTACCACATAATTATAGGCTCCACCACACCAACTGACTATTTGTCAGATAACTATGGTTAATAAATTCTAACTCTTATGTTATGATCCGTAACCACAATTATTTTTGATCCCAACAACAATGTGCAGAGTTTTTGAAATGACCAAACAATGGCTAAAGCTTCCTTTTCTGTGGCAGTGTAATGATACTCTCGACCCTTGAGCAGCCTACTTATGAAATACAGCACTTTCACCTGACCATCCTCTTGAATCTGTGATACTGTTGCTCCCAGCCTATACTCACTGCTGTTAGTCTGCACTACAAAGGGTTTCTCAAAATTGGGAAAAGCCAGCATTACATGTTTCACGAACCCTTGCTTCACTCTCTCAAATGCCTGGATTTGCTTTTCACCCCACTCTCACACTACATCTTTTCTTAATAATCTAATTAGTTGTTCCATATGCTGAGCAAACTGCTCCTGAAAATGATTGTAGAAGTTACACATGCCCAAAAAGGATCATATCTGCTTCTTGGACCTAAGTGCTGGGAAACCTTAAATGGTTGAGATTTTATCTGGATGTGGCCAGACACCCTGTGATCTTATAAGGTGGCCCAAGAATGTAACTTCTTCTTGAAATAGCACTTTTTTCAGATTTACCTTGATCCCTTTATTCCAACATTCCCTTAAAAACATTTCCACATCTTTGGCATGTTCTTCCACACTAGACGATGCCATCAATACATCATCCACATACATTGTAACTATTTTTATGACTTCAGCAGATAATATCTGATCTAAACATCACAGTAAACCAGACCCACTGATAATCAGATCAAATGGCATATGGTTAAACTGATATGAGCAGCCTTCATACCCAAAGGTAGTATACTTATGATCTTCTGGGTACAGCCTTATCTGCTAATTCAATAGCTTGCTGTCAGATCAAATGTTGAAAAAATTTATTTTCCTTTAAATCTCCCAAGTAATTCTTGCATGGGTGGTGGTATGTTACAATCTGGGACTGTGACTTTATTCAACTGTCTTGCATCGAGACATAACTATATGGAATTGTCCTTTTTCTTGATGACGACTATCAGATTACAATAAGCTGAGGAGCTTTTTGATATAATACCCCATTCCAACATTTGATCTATCTGCTCCTTCACCAGCTCTCTATATTGATGAGGAATTGGGTATGATTTTCCCTTAAATGGTTATGTTTCATTTACCTGAATCCTTTGTTCGAATCCTGGGATCAAGCCTGGCCTGTCTGAAAATACCTGATTGTATTCCTTCAGTATCTTTCTTAGTATTTCCTTCCCTTCTCCCCAAGCCATCTTTGCCTTGTCTATTTTTTCCATGTTCAACGGCAACTTGCACAGCCCCTATTGAACTATCTGTACTATCCATTATAAATCCTACCACCACCCCATTACACATGGCTTGTCTACTTTTGTAGTTCAACTTGCATTTATATTTGTGCAAAAAGTCAGTTCCCAATAAGACATCACAAATCAAATTTTTAATGATTAGGAATACATGGGTGCAACTTACTCCATGGATTTTGACACCCTGGCCTTTCTGTTGTTGGACATTGCCACTTGTACAGCTTTCAATGGTAGAACAGCTATATTTGGTTGTTCTCTGGTGAGTTTATAATACAATTTTTCTGTTATTACAGAGACTTGACTCCCTGAATCAATAAGTGCTTCTACTTTGGTCTGTCCTGCTGCTATCTATATTTTTGATATGTTTGGCATGCATAACTTGGTACACATTCCTCCCATGAACAAATTAAGTTCCCCATGTGTTTTGAATTCAGTTGCTGTCTGAATATTATGTCTCTTCCTTGGTCCACTTCCTTTTTGACTCAATATCTTGTCTATTTCTTTAGAAGGGTTGTCTCCTACTTCCTCTAGCATCAATCTTATTCTTATTGGCAGGTTTCAGTAGACCATATTCACAATCTGTTTCTCTGACAAATTACATGCTTTTAATGTCCTGAGTGTGGCTACTTGATGCCTAAAAATGCACATATTCCTCTGGTCGATCCTCTTGAAACTTCTCTCTTATCAATTGGGATCTAATGTTGTCCTGTTTTTATTCACTCCAAAAAGCTCTCTCCAGGGCTGTCTTGTAATCTAAACATGTCTGCAGTTGGTGTAGCAATGAGTTCCACCAATCCATGGCCTGCCCTTCTAGGTGGTAAGATGCTATTGTTGTTCTCACCTTGTCTGAGGTTCCATAACTCACAAAGTATCTTTGCAGACTCCTAAGGTGATTTACTGGCATCTCTTCCTTCTTCCCTCCATATAGTTTTATTCTTATCAACTCCATCTTCTTTATGTGATGTATATATATATATTTTTCTACGTGTTAGGTTCCGAACCTCCAAACACCCAAAGCAGAGTGTTGCCCCTTCCTGGACTTCTGTATATCTTCAATATTTTTTAAGTATATATACTTATACTTTTATTGTGGACTGATCAATATTTCACTGTATTTTTTCGACTAACACATTCTGCCCTATATATATGAAATTCTTGAGTAGCCTGATTTGGCCCACCCACTAATCCGACTTACTCTTGTTTTCCACTTTTATAAAACTTCACTTTGAAAACTGGTACAGATAGACTATTGTTATTTAAAAACCATGATTTCAAAGTTAGTTTCAAATTCAGAAATTGTCAAAATGATTATAAAAGTAAAAGCGTAAAATATATTAAAAATCATAGCTACTGTGTGGGTGTAAATTAAACATAATTCATTACTCAAATTACTTTTAAAACAACATTAATTTAATATATATATATATATAATGTTTTATTTATTTTTATTTCATTATGACATCTTATAGTAATAAGTGGCAGAAACTCAAATAATTATTTTGTATCTAATTAAAATGGATTAACTATAAAGGTTAAACACTTAAAGACTCGTTTACTTTTTTTTCTCCTAAAAACTGTATTACTTTTTTTTTTTTTTAAAAAAAATTAATTGCGAACCAGAAAAACATTTACATCCATTATTCACAAAAAAAAATCCGTAACAAACAGAAAGTTCTTTAAAAACAGTCTAACCTAAACTGATTACTTTATGAAAATGTTTTTATATTCTGCACTTAGTTGGTATTTTTTCATATAACGTAAAAAGTTTTTTTTTATACTTATAAAACTTAATATTGACTACATCCAACTCTGCCAAAATAAGATCGCTTCCGTTTTCCTAGTTTTTTCTTTTAGCTAAAACAATAATGATCTGACAAAAGTGATATATATATATATATATATATTTAACAAAAAACTCATGCTAATTTCTTTTATATTTTTCTTTTCCTCATTGACCTATTTCTCTTTGATGTCCTTTCATTGGGATGCCATTATAACAGGTCCAGCCATTTACCTATGTTTCTTAACATACTCTTCTTTATGTGAGTATGAACATGTATATCTATATACACGTATAAACAAAATATAAGTCCTATGCATATATAATTTTCTTCGATATCATACAACAGTATATTTATGGATGTTTAACTAAAGACTCCAAGTGCCAATCTCATCCATAGGTAAGAATTATACTGGACAATATGGAAGTATGTAATAGGATGATAAAATGACCTGGCCTGCAGCTAGCTTTCTCAGGGTGGGTGGAAAAATTACTAGCAGTAGATTTAACCCTCTTTTTTTCTTTCAAAAAAACTCAAAACACAAACAAAAAAAACCATTCATCATTTTATACATATTCATTAGCAATAATATTTACATATCTATCAAAAAATTTTTTTATTTACATAAGTTAAATCAATGTTTTTTTTATTAAACAAAGATTCCTATCAGTTTTGCTTTTGTTGGTTTGCTCTTTTCTTTATTTACCAAAACCCACCTACACACACAATTATGCTATGTGTATGTTGCAATGAAGATTTAATTATGGACTAATTTATACACTAATTAATCCAGTAGGAAATAGTTTAAACTCTCCATGCAAAAGGAAAAAAGAAAATTCAAGTTCACAATTTGGTCAAACAACAGTTTTCCAAATTATGTGGAGTAAGCTTACTAAGAGGTAGCATATATATCAAATAGAAAAGATACCTCTGTTTTCCCTGGGGAATTGATCGGATTCACCTGTTGGAAGAGAAATCTCCAGTCCTTGCATGATGAACAGACTTCTTGAAGTTCAGATTCCATGGCTGAATTCTATTTATTTATTTAATGTTTTATACATCTCATGACGATCCAACATTTTCTTGTTAAGGCAATTTTCCAGGCTTGTCATCTCTTCTCCAATATTGACAGCTGCTATAGATTCAGGGAAGGATTCAAACACCTCGCATGTTGAAGTTTCTACCCCAGCCTGAACATATTTTATTAATGTATAATGTTAATTTCTGGATTCTTGTTTCCACATATAAAGTCTAAAGTCTGCTTTCTTTCACTCCCAAATTTATACTAATTAATTTTTTTTTAATAATCAAATTCATAAAACTTATCTTTCTTTTCAAATCAGGAATTGCTGACTGTGCCCCTCCTCTGAATTCTTTCTTTTCATTCATTTTCCTTTTTCCATTTCCAATTAACATTCCATGTGCCTTCGTTGGAATGTACCGTAACACCTTTTTTTAATTAGTATTTAATTAGAATTTGACATTCCAAAGTTTTTTTGTAAGTCCATTTCATTGTTCTGCAAATCATTGTCTTCCATCTTGCCTTTATAGTTCTTTCTTTGACTTAATATGCATTTATTTAAAAAGCTTATCAAACAAAATGTTTTTATTTTTATTTTGTGAATTTTCATGTTTAATGATTCAAAAACACACTCATACATATACATAGCGATGTGTATAGCTGGGTTTGGCAAAATAAAAAAATCAGAGCAAGTGTATACCCCCCCATACCTCTTTTTTGTGAGTCTTTTTTTAATTCAATATTACACGAATCTATAATTCAATTATGACTGCACAAATAACCGTTGATTATACATCAACTTGTAAATATTAGTGTTATTAGTAAAGTAATATATATATATTTAATACGTTAGTAATATATTTTTTTAATAATACGTTAAGTATACACATATGTATTTGTCTATATATCACAATAGGGTTTGATTATACCTGCACTCTTGCAATATATATATATATATATATACACACCTGGGTCATAAAGAAATTCATATTTCACTATATTTATTAGATATCAAAAAATTTAAATTATTAATAATTTATTTTGGCTTTAAATACTTTTTTTCTTTCAAAAATATAACATTATATTAGCAGCTAATGTGAATATTGTCTGAAGCTGCATTTAGAATCTTAGCTTCTACATAAATAACCTATTTATACTTATGAGTAAATAATATTGATAGATTTATATTTATGAGTATAAAAATATTGCAATAAACATTCAAAACTTTTAAACTTTTAAAACATATTTTGTTAGATATAACAGAAATAAATATTATTTTAGATTTTTATAATAAATAATGAAGATTTTGTTGATTTTGTAAACTGAAAATAATCTTTCTAATGATAATGTTTTTGTTTTGATCTCATTATTTTAATATAGAAACAAAACATGAACATTTAAAATTTATTTCAGTAGTAAACAAAAATATCTATCAAATGAAAACAAATTTATAATATTTTGATAAGTAATAGACATTTAATCATAGATTTTATGTTGATGTGTGAGATAAAGTAAAACATCATAAATTGCTGAAATCTGAGAGAGTTTGTTGCAATGGACAAGCTTTTAAATTCTAATGAAAGCTAAATAATTATATGTCTGGATATTGTAAGCTTTATAAACAATTAGTGAAATCATCATCTCAAAGTTTAATCACTGATTACATTGTTGACAAAAAAACATTAACACAGCACAAGACTGAGAGTGGCACTAGTTGTACTACCTTTTGTAATAAATCTGATTTCTTACCAGTTCACAGATGATCCACATATTGTCAAATAGCAATAATGATTAAAATATGTATAAAATAATATAAAATTAAATACTATAATTAATAAAAAAAAGTAAAAAAGTTTGTCTTGTATCAATTTTTTTTAAATATTTGAAATGTTTTATTAGTTATACTTTATTTCATTATTTCTTTTTAGGCGAATTTTAAAGTAAATTTTTCCTTGTTGCTTTGCTTTTATGTGATTTCTGAAAATTACAGAATCTATCCTCCATTTTTCAAAGTAAGTAAAGTCTATTTTTGTGCAATTTTTTTAAAGCGGGTTTTCTGTGGAACCTATCTACTGCATAAAATGAAACCCAGGTTTACAATGATTCTAGGTTATTTCTTTAATTATTATGATTTGCCCTTGGCATTAAATGATACTGATTGATTGATGATGAATATTTGGACAAATGAAATACTCTAAAGGTATGTTTCTAATTGCATGTTTGGTAAAATAAATATTTTTATAATTCATTTTATAACTTTACACCATCTACAAGAATTAGTAGCATATATTCATGTATATGGGACATATATACTTCCATTCTTTAGATCACCAATGGGAGAGAGCAAGAGAGTATGTGGCAGCATCCAATTCACAGTTTTGGCATTGGTTTCAGGTGTCGACAGTTGATGTAACTGAGGACTTGTCATGAAGCTGAGATAAACACTCCTATCACTTTCTAGCAACACATGTTGCTAATTCTATAGCTTTTGCATTAATATTGTCTACAGCAGTAATGACTGGCTCTATACTACATGTAACTTCTTGAACCCCTGGATAACTGAATGTCTGAGTATCTGAATTAATCTGAATCAAGAATGAATCTGAATAAAAACTGAATAACAATAGTTAAGCATGCACTTTTATACTTCAACTTTCCCATTGTTTATTTCCTTACCATCATTTTAATATTTTTATAACCTAAATGTAGTTTAATTAATTTTGCATTTTTTTTTAATCCAATCCATTTCTTGATTATTCTACTATCTTATTGCTTTTATGTTGATAAGATATTTTACATGGTTTTTAAATTCAATTCTCAGCTTTAACTTTTTTGTCAGTCAGAAATCATTCAAACTTAATTGCATTCCAAAAGTTTTCTTTTACTAATTAATTTTTATTTTTCACATTTACTTATTTTTAGACATTTATTCTTTCAATTTATTTTAATTTATAAAAGGATGAGAAAGAGCTGGTTTTGAATCTTTTTTATTTTAGGTTCTTTTATTTTAATTCTATTTTTGCAAATCTCCTTTTTTTTAAAAAATGAATTTGATCCTATATTTTTAAAATCATAACCTGTGTAACACAAATATATATATGTTTTTTAGAACATATATCTCGCTAATGTTACAATATATATATATATATATATATATATATATATATATATATATATATATTGTACCAGTCTGTTTATGCCTCTTATGTATATCTACACACATTGAGCATGGAATGCATGTTATATAACTGAGCAACGATTGTAGGTATTCAGTTAGACACCATCATTTATTATTTTCTAGAATTGCATCATAAAAGGAAATTACTACACTCATACCTTTGAAAGATCTGGTTCACCAAGACCTTTATGTGCCACCTCTGAAAAAAGATTGCTCCCTCCCCAGAGGGATATGACTGCATAATTTAGTTAAGGATTAATCCCTTTTTGACTTAATAAAATCAATAATATAGATCCTTTACTTAATACATCACTAGAAAGATGGATATTCTAATGAATTACTCTACGTCCTGATAGAGATTAATCCCAGGCTAGCTCATCTACTCTATATCTCGGGAAATTGGTTTGTTGCTTAGCTAAAAAAGAAGGATAAATGATAAAATCTTAACTAATTACACAGCACAACATTGAAATTTTAATATTTTATCTCCACATTTATTTAGCCCTTAATTTTATAATATTACAAATACATAACAACAGAAATATAAATATGAAACACACTATGAAATTTTATCAAACACCCCAATTTAAAATCATTAAATATTTACCCCATGGGAGAGGATGTTCTAAGTTTCATCTTTGTTTGCACACTCTATAGCATTTTATAAGATATATTCTATACGCGATTGCAATATATATACAATCCATGGTAGATACGTGTTTCATTAAATAACCCTCTGTCTTTTTTTTAATTTAATAAAGATTTATTATTTGGTGTTATTATTCCACCACAATTTATATTTGAATAAAAGAGTTCCTCAATCGACCCTGCCCATAGCGGATCATCCAAACAAGGAACTAATAGACATTTATTCTCTTATTTTTTTGTACTATTACTATTATCCTGCATGTAGCAGATGGAACAAATTTATACTAATCGGAATAAATTTGCAGGAAGTAATAACATAATCCTGCACGTGGCGGATTAAAAAGATAGAGTTATATATAAATGAACGCATGCACTCAATAGCCTTTCAAATATCTGGGAAGGTAGATTTAATGACCTGTTTCTTTATATGATACATTCTTAAAAAAAGAACAGTTATTGACTGTAAATTAATCCTGCCTGTAGTGGATATTTATCTAAGAAAATAAGACTAAAGTGGGCAAACAGGCTAATGTCTACCACTTGCGTGTATCTAAATTTATGTGTAATCTACCTTCCTTAAATCATTAATCTAAAACATTCATAATATACTAAAATTGGTCTTGGTAATAAAATCTATTGAATCATGCATAGAATTAATAATAATAGAAGAAAAATCATTGGTCAAATACATATAAAATTTTACGTAAATTTTCACTCTCTTATAATAGTTATAACAATAAAAAGAAAAACAAATCATTCATAAAAATATTTAAATCATACACAAAAAAAATAATTACATTTAGAATTATAAAGGGTTTTACTTCTCGTAGACTTCATTTTCTTCCAGGCTGAGGGATTCTGAAGAAGATATATACATCCTGAGCAGGCAACTGAAGGGGTCTCTTCTATGGGTGGCAGCAGAATACTTCATAGGTAGCTACATTTTCGAATGGACAGAGAGTCACATAACTTGGTGGTTACATAGGTCTTGAGCAGTGCAAATGCACCAAAATGGGTTCTCTACTTTATGTTCACTGTGGCAATACTATTCAGCCTTGATTTCCTATTATCAAATGGATCCATGTTAAGATGATTTCTCGTTGAAATTATTATATTAATTTTTTAAATAACTGGCAATATTTTTTTTTATTGATACTTTTCCATCAAATCTGTTTCTTTCAGCAAACTTTTCTGGTCACATTCCTGGTTCCTCTCTAGATTTCTATTTGCAGGTTTTCTTTTTTTATTTCTTCAGATTAAGCATAATTACAGCTTGCACTGACTTTGAAATTTTACTGTCAATTATATATTCTTTGTTTACCGATCATCCACGAAAACAAGTCAATTGGTTTTAACTTCACACATTGAACTCTCTGCCTTCAACTCAACTGAATTCAATATGTTGAACTGACTGAATGAATCAATTAATAATCCCCATATATCACCTGATCAGCACATATACATCCACCTCATTACAGGGTCCCCTCTACAAAACTATTGCAGTTTTCGATTTTTTAATTAGTTTGATTAAAACTCTTTATCTTTTTAAATCTGTTTAAGAATTTTCTTTTTAAACCATTAGTGATTCACATTCCTATACCATGATTTAATTAATTCTTAATCTACAGGTGTCAAGCCGAATGACTATTCATATGCTTTTACAATTTTCTCTAAAAATATTATAACAAAAGAGAAAAGACACTGACTTGCCTGTGGTCATTAAAACCATAATTAACAAAGAAAACAAAATTTTTATAAAGATTATGTGTTGTAACAAGGTTAATATTATTTTAAAAACTTTGTACATAAATTTATTTTCAACACGTAATCCAAAAATAAAATTATACATTGAAATTTGATAATTTAAAAAGAAAACATGTTCAGTTGCTGGGTTATTTATATTTAAGTTTCCCAGTATAATTTTATATCCCTTTCACCATATCAACAATGACACATTTATTAAAACAGAAAAAAAATATGCATTTCACTTTAAATGTATATAATTGTACATTTAAAATGTATCGTCACCATTTATCTTTTTTAATTTAAAATATATTTCATGCGCAAACGAAGTGAAAATATACTTGCACAGACCAACATTTTATTATTTCTTTTTTATATATATGTTTATTCAGGCTGCAACTATGCTTGCAGCCATCTTTGTGCCAGTCCTTTAAGACTGACTGTCACAATACCCCCTCCCTTAATGAGACTTCTAAATGGGTTAACTATTTAAAGTCTATATTAAATTACTTTTACCTATATATAATATTATTGATGAATATACTAGTTTATTACAAATTTAAAATGAAATATTAGATTGACTATATACGAGTGTTATTAATAATGAAAATAAAAATCTTAAGGGATATACTAATTTATATTTAGCTATATACACTAATACTAAAGAATATACTGGTTTATTATATATTTAAAAAGAAATATTAGTTTATATTTGACTATATACAAGAATTATTAATAATAAAAATAAAAATCTTAAGGGATATACTAATTTATATGTAATACTAATGAATATACTAGTTTATTATATATGTAAAAAAATATTAGTTTATACTTAACTATATATATTCAGTTGTTTCATTAATACTGACTATAAAAAATCTTAAGGAATATACTAAGTTATATTTAGCTATATACAATAATACCAAAAAAAAATCTATTGAATTAAACGGTTAACGGCCACCTGTGCTAGTCAAAAAAAACCCTCTATCTCAGTCCAACAAAGAGAAGCCCTATCTCAGACCCCCGAGTTCCGATTCAAATATGAGCAGAACACCATTTATTTGCCCAACAGTAGCTAACCCACAAACACACAGTATATATGCCCAAAAATAATAATAATAATACTGTTATTTATCTATGTTCACTATATATGTCCCCGCTCGTATCTTTTAACGAGACTTACAGGCAATTACATATAAGCCAACACAACTTGTTCACGGAAAATTTCAGTAACTGTGTCCTTGCTATTTTTTATACTTAGACTTATTAGTACTTTATGCACACTGAATTGAATGTCCCAGAGTTCATTGTTCCTATGCTATGTTTTAAATTAGTCTGGGTGGTTCTGAATGTAATTTTTAGTGGAATTAAATTGTACATTTTAACACATTCAACGTAAGTACTGTTAGCAAACTTTCAATCCTTTTCCCTACATTCATAACCCTGAAGAGAAGACTTAAACAGAACTTCCAAAGTTAACTAACTAAAACGACATCAATCACACCTATGACCACAAACCCCACCTCAATATCTTAAGTTTTGCTTGACCCTGATTTAGGTGTTGAAGGTCTGAATCCCTTCTCATATCTGTATTTATGTCCATTATCATCATCGTCACTTTTGGTATACTTCACATATGTTTCAGGACTTTGACTCCTATGCTTAGCCTTCCTATGCCATTGTGTTTGTCTTTGACCACTACCATTCCAGTTTATGGAGTTTAAACTGATGTTTTCTTGAGTCTTGCCCACTGGTTTATTTTGTTGACTCATCGGCTGCGTTTAGTATCTCTGTTACTTGTTCTATCAAATTTATTTTAAAGTACTTTTCTAAACTGCTAAGATATTCTTTCTCTACTGACTTTCCTACTACTATATCTGCATTATTTTTTTATTTTATCTCTACCTTGGTGCTGACTATTTTCACCCTCTCTTACTTTCTGTTGGTTCTCCCTCATTACTATATTCAAATTATCATTTCCTCCTTTACTATCTATATTGTTTTTATCCATTTTGTCTCTTTTCATTCTATTTATGTCAACACTGCTTACTTCACTCTCTATCTCACATATTTTTATCACTGTCTGTCGTTTTTCCTTTATAGCTTCCTGTTCATACTTGTTGCTGCTAACATTTGGCATTATAACCTGCTGTTCTATCTGGTGGACCGTGTTTTCCATTTTCACTACTTTAGTATCATTTCCTATCAGCTTCTTCATTTCATACATTTTGCTATTGCAGCTATTTTCTATCTCACTTCTTTTTTCATTAATTCTTTCACACACACCCTCAAACACTCGTCCTGTTGCGTGTTGTCTATTTTCTATAGCTTTTGTATGTTTACTATTATCTAGCTCAAGGTTATCATATTTTATTTCTACATTAGGGATTTTTATTTTTAATTCCTGTAATGTTTCATCTTTAACATTGTCTAGTCTTTGGGACATATCCTCCATCCTTTTTTCCATTTCCTTTTTTAAATCTTCTATTTGCCATGGTATCTTGGTTATTTCTTCTCTCAGTTCTTTCATAAAGTCTATCATTATATTCATTGACTTCCCCCCCCCCCATTTCAGGTTCAATTCTATCTTGTCTATAAAAATTTAAATAGCCACACTTTTATATTCCACTCTTTACTATATCTCTATGCTAACAAAGTATTCTGTTTATTTCTAACAAAGTATTCTACTTATTTCTAGCAAAGTATTCTATTTATTTCTTTGTTATTAAATGACTATTTATGTATTTCACTCTTTACTATATCTTAATGTTAATAAAATATTTTATTTATTTCTTACAAAGTATTCTACTTATTTCTAACAAAGTATTCTGTTTATTTATTTCTTTGTTATTAAATCTCAACGCTAGCAAAGTATTCTATTTATTTGTTTCTTTTTTATTAAATCTCTGTACTTAAGTCAATTCTAATCCGTCTACCACCTACATATATAGTACATGTGTATCTCTCTTTATGCTCTATTTATAGTTCTCTACCTGCCTACACTTCTATCATTTATTATTTAATTGCATTACATGGCTGTGTCTCCCTCTATTAGCTTTCATGCATACTTAATATATCGTGCCCAAAACACATTGGTCACCATTTTCCTGTACCGGTTTCTTCTATGGGTGGCAGGCAGAATAGTTCATAGGCAGCTACATTTTCGAATGGACAGAGAGTCACATAACTTGGATGTTACATAGGTCTTGAGCAGTGTGAATGCACTGAAGCAGGTTCTCTACTCCATGTTCACTGGGGCAATACTATTCAGTCTTGATTTCCTATTATCAAATGGATCCATGTTAAGATGATTTCTCGTTGAAATTATTATATTAATTCTTTAAATAACTGGCAATATATATTTTTTTAATGATACTTTTCCATCAAATCTGTTTCTTTCAGCAAACTTTTCTGGTCACATTCCTGGTTCCTCTCTAGATTTCTATTTGCAGGTTTTCTTTTTTTATTTCTTCAAGTTAAGCATAATTACAGCTTGCACTGACTTTGAAATTTTACTGTCAATTATATATTCTTTGTTTACCAATCTTCCGTGAAAATAAGTCAGTTGATTTTAACTTCATGCATTGAACTCTCTGCCTTCAACTCAACTGAATTCAATATGTTGAACTGACTGAATGAATCAATTAATAATCCCCATATATCACCTGATCAGCACATATAAATCCACCTCATTACAGGGTCCCCTCTATTATTGCAGTTTTTGATTTTTTAATTAGTTTGATTAAAACTCTTTTTATCTTTTTAAATCTGTTTAAGAATTTTCTTTTTAAACCATTAGTGATTCACATTCCTATACCATGATTTAATTAATTCTTAATCTGCAGGTGTCAAGCCAAATGACTATTCATATGCTTTTACAACTTTCTCTAAAAATATTATAACAAAAGAGAAAAGGCACTGACTTGCCTGCGGTCATCAAAACCATAATTAACAAAGAAAACAAAAATTTTATAAAGATTACGTGTTGTAACAAGGTTAACATTATTTTAAAAACTTTGTACATAAATTTATTTTCAACATGTAATCCAAAAATAAAATTATACATAGAAATTTGATAATTTAAAAAGAAAACATGTTTAGTTGCTGAGTTATTTACATTTAAGTTTCCCAGTATAATTTTATATCCCTTTCACCATATCAAAAATGACACATTTATTAAAACAGAAAAAAAAAATGCATTTTACTTTAAATGTATATGATTATACATTTAAAATGTATCATCACCATTTATCTTTTTTAATTTAAAATATATTTCGTGCACAAACGAAGTGAAAATATACTTGCACAGACCAACCTTTTATTATTTCTTTTTTTACATATATGTTTATTCAGGCTGCAACTATGCTTGCAGCCATCTTTGTGCCAGTCCTTTAAGACTGACTGTCACAATATATATATATGAAAAACAAAAAAACAAGTTAAACTTGCTAACGCTTGTATTTATGATCAATAGATGGCGTTTTACCAAAAACACTGTCAAAGCGTATGTTTGTTTACATAAACATCAGAGTGAAAGCATTCACTATCTCTATCATTAGTTCCACCTTCAGATTATGATTTCAAGCTGATTTGTTATCATCAGTGAAGGATAGGAATAAGAAACTAGATCTAAACACTAACTCTGAGCGTTTATGAAACAATTTCTATTCAGCTTGCAAGCGTGAATTTTTTAGACACGTAATGTCTTCAAACTCAGCATAGCAAGCCAGATAGCTATATGGGTCTGATATCAGTTCAGTATCACCACATAGTAGAAGCCTCTGCAATATATATCATTGCAAGAAAACCTCAAAGGTACATTTATGAAAAACAAAAAAAACAAGTTAAACTTGCTAATGCTTGTATTTATGATCAATAGATGGCGTTTTACCAAAAACACTGTCAAAGCGTATGTTTGTTTACATAAACATCAGAGTAAGCATTCACTATCTCTATCATTAGTTCCACCTTCAGATCATGATTTCAAGCTGATTTGCTATCATCAGTGAAGGATAGGAATAAGAAACTAGATCTAAACACTAACTCTGAGCGTTTATGAAACAATTTCTATTCAGCTTGCAAGCATGAATTTTTTAGACACGTAATGTCTTCAAACTCAGCATAGCAAGCCAGATAGCTATATGGGTCTGATATCAGTTCAGTATCACCACATAGTAGAAGCCTCTGCAATATATATCATTGCAAGAAAACCTCAAAGGTACATTTATGAAAAACAAAAAAACAAGTTAAACTTGCTAACACTTGTATTTATGATCAATAGATGGCGTTTTACCAAAAACACCATCAAAGCGTATGTTTGTTTACATAAACATCAGAGTAAGCATTCACTATCTCTATCGTTAGTTCCACCTTCAGATCATGATTTCAAGCTGATTTGCTATCATCAGTGAAGGATAGGAATAAGAAACTAGATCTAAACACTAACTCTGAGCGTTTATGAAACAATTTCTATTCAGCTTGCAAGCGTGAATTTTTTAGACACGTAATGTCTTCAAACTCAGCATAGCAAGCCAGATAGCTATATGGGTCTGATATCAGTTCAGTATCACCACATAGTAGAAGCCTCTGCAATATATATCATTGCAAGAAAACCTCAAAGGTACATTTATGAAAAACAAAAAAACAAGTTAAACTTGCTAATGCTTGTATTTATGATCAATAGATGGCATTTTACCAAAAACACCGTCAAAGCATATGTTTGTTTACATAAACATCAGAGTAAGCATTCACTATCTCTATCATTAGTTCCACCTTCAGATCATGATTTCAAGCTGATTTGCTATCATCAGTGAAGGATAGGAATAAGAAACTAGATCTAAACACTAACTCTGAGCGTTTATGAAACAATTTCTATTCAGCTTGCAAGCATGAATTTTTTAGACACGTAATGTCTTCAAACTCAGCATAGCAAGCCAGATATCTATATGGGTCTGATATCAGTTCAGTATCACCACATAGTAGAAGCCTCTGCAATATATATCATTGCAAGAAAACCTCAAAAGTACATTTATGAAAAACAAAAAAAACAAGTTAAACTTGCTAATGCTTGTATTTATGATCAATAGATGGTATTTTACCAAAAACACCGTCAAAGTGTATGTTTGTTTACATAAACATCAGAGTAAGCATTCACTATCTCTATCATTAGTTCCACCTTCAGATCATGATTTCAAGGTGATTTGCTATCATGAGTGAAGGATAGGAATAAGAAACTAGATCTAAACACCAACTCTGAGCGTTTATGAAACAATTTCTATTCAGCTTGCAAGCATGAATTTTTTAGACACGTAATGTCTTCAAACTCAGCATTGCAAGCCAGATAGCTATATTGGTCTGATATCAGTTCAGTATCACCACATAGTAGAAGCTTCTGCAATATATATTATTGCAAGAAAACCTCAAAGGTACATTTATGAAAAACAAAAAAAAAGTTAAACTTGCTAACGCTTGTATTTATGATCAATAGATGGCGTTTTACCAAAAACACCATCAAAGTGTGTTTGTTTACATAAACATCAGAGGAAGCATTCACTATCTCCATCGTTAGTTCCACCTTCAGATCATGATTTAAGCTGATCTGCTGTCATCAGTGAAAAATAGGAATAAGAAACTAGATCTAAACACTAACTCTGAGCGTTTATGAAACAATTTCTATTCAGCTTGCAAGTGGAATTTTTTAGACATGTAATGTCTTCAAACTCAGCATAGCAAGCCAGATAGCTATTACTTACAATTCTAGTTTTGTCCAAAGACTTCATACTGAGATGATCTTAAACAGGTCTTCAGCCAAAATGTAGTTGGGTATTGAAGCTTGTCCAAGTCTTTGTATTCCTGGATTGTTTCTATATATCCACATTAATCTCTACTCCTCAGATAAGATCACCATAATTTATAAGTTTTGGAACTAATGCCAGAAATCCTTTAAGTTATTGTTTTTATATTATCATCCAGGATATATTAATGTTACATAATTACTATTTTTCCTGAATTAGCCCAAAAAACTTAAATTGGTGTTTAGGAGATAAATGGTTTGGAAGGAAGTGCTTTTCCCCCCCCATGTTAAAATAGTCTACAACACTTATAATTTATTTCAATAAAATATGTATTCTTAGCAATATGTATATCTAAATGCACACACACAAACACAAAATGTCTTATTTTTATAATGTTTAGAAATATATGTATTTTTATGTGCGCACACACATAACATCTTATTTTTTATTAATCTGGCCACAACAACATCATCACTTGAGTATGTGCTTATATGTATTTGCTTATGTAAAAATAGATTAGAGTGATTGTAAATATTGCATTGTAAATAAATTTTATGGTGTTTAAATTCATATTGATTTTTTAACCTAGTTTTCCATTATTTATATCTCAGTCTAAACTTAGATAGAAATAGTTTGTCACACACCCTGAAAAAAGTACATGTGTAAATGAGTAGTTCAGAGTATTATACCAATTTCATGATAAAATTGTCAGAGGGTTATCCAAAGGCATTCTTTCAGCAATGATAAGTGGTGCTTAGACAGATACTATCATTAGGAAGAACTATCCTATATATATATATATATGCTATTTAGATATGCAAACTTGTTGTTTCATCCTCTGATTATGTTGTGATGTAAAATTATCAGAAAATATTTATTGGGCTGTAAAGTAGTGACTTATATTGGAGAATTCAGTTTGTATATTGCACTCAACCTGAGTGCCCAATAAAGGAGTTCAGTATATATATATATATATATATATATACTGAACTCCTTTATTAAAAAGCATTACAATATATATATATATATATATATATTGTAATGCTTTTTAATGTTCTAGGTTTGATTAGGCCTTTATTTTTCACACTATAAAATGCAAGTTAATCAAACTATGAAAAGAAATATATTCCAATCATTTATGAGTTTGGATATTTGAAGAACGTAGTTATCTTTCCTGATTAACTGGCTTAATAAATATTATGATTTGAATTGTCATCAGACTCAGCTTTTAATTTATATAGAGGGCACCAGAGTCGATAAACTTACTGATTCTGCATGAAGCACATCTCAAATTTATTAAATGCAAGTAAATAATATTGTAATAACATGAAAGGTTTCACACTCGTAGTTCGAAATGCTTGAGTCTGGCTTATTTATATATAAATTTAAGCATAGAAGAAGGTGGGTCCCATCTTTTTCTGATAGTTCAGACTTGTGTTTCAGAATTAAGAGGTCCACGTGCAGTTATTATTACATTTGATTGGCTGTACGTTAGCATGTTTAAGACGCAGGTTTTGAAGGTTTAAGCCTGTCACATTATGAAGCATATCGTATTACCCAGTAAATAATTACTAAGGTTGGGATTATGATTTCTTGTCACTTAATTATTTTATTTTAAGAAAATATTTCTCCTGGGACTTAATTAATAAAGCATATTGGTAAGGTAATTTATACACTTCTCTAAAATTGAAAAATAAAATCTAACACTCAAAATTAATAACATAACTAACTAAAAATTAAGCACATACAATGAAAGTTTTATATTAATAGTAAAGGTTTTATTGTGACACATTAAACATTAAACACTTATAATAATAATAATAATAAAATTATAATATTGGAAAGAAACACATACATGCATACTCAGATAATTATCTTAACTATTGAATTCAAATATTTCACTTTGAAATCGTAAATAACGAATGTCTCTCTTTTCTTTTTATCTATAGTAACAGTTTATTATTTAAAATTCAGTTCAGAAATCTCTTTTTCTATAGATAGGAGTTATGGCCATTAACTTAATGGCTTCTAGTGATTCCATAATGATCACATCCTAGTAGTCCTCTTTCTTTTGATATGTAATCTGCAGTATTGATTTAGGGTTTCATTCCGGTATTACTTCCATATCTCTGATTCATATTTAGGTAAAGCTAAATAAAGCTTTTGGTGACTTTTTGGAGGGAAGGTACTGGTGAACAATCTGGTTCTACTCACATATGGAAAATAGATTTAATTTAGTAATGAAACAGTGAGATTCATATTCGAATCTCAAGTTTTACCTTTTTCTGTCGGCTCTCACTGACCGGTCTATTCCACCCAAATTTAAACTTTTGGTATCGAGTTGTGTGTGTAACAATATTAAAAATGTATAAATATATGTAGAATTCAACATAAAAACGCACACATTTCGATCTCAAATTAAAGGCAATAAATACGGATAAAGTAATATAATTTAGATTTCTTTAGCTAAATAAATCTTGTGTAATATTAATCATTTATTTTGAATTTATAAAGTTCGTATTTATTGCTTAGTTTAAATTTCGTTAAATAATAATTCTAACAAAATCTGATGCAATAATTAATTAAAGTTAAAATAATTTTATTCCCTTTTGTCTTTGAAAATTTAAAAGCATCGGTCAGTGATAGATAATAAATTAATTATAGGAAAATTCCCAAAAAATGTAATTAACGAATATAAAAAAAAAAAGGAAAAAAAACAACAAAACAAACAATAGCACAGCGGATTTCTTTCTAATTAAAACCAGCAAAAGCATTGATTATCCTGAGGGCAAGATAAAGAAAACCTAAAAATATCTCAACAGAAAAATTAAAAGATCAAGATAAAAAAAGGAGGCCATCTTGGACTTGCTGGAGACTTTCACTTGAATTCTAGCTTTGCTCTCGAGTGGAGAGTCTAAAATATCTTAAAATAAATTGATATTGCCAAGGTATGACCGAGTAAGCACCGAGATTATTCTCCATCGGGAGATGGCTCACCATATGCCGAACTTCACCTTGCCCATCGTAAAAACACCATAATGATCTGCTTCCTGAAATAAACAAGAAAGCCACTGCTGTTAAAATCAATAAAAAAACCAAAGACAAGAAAGAAAACTGCTAATCACAAACAATCTACTATTAAACAAATGGACGAAAACATCTTATAAAACAGGTACCTGTGTGTGTATTCCAAATTATAGAGTACTCTAGTAAAATAAGCTATAGCTCATCTCCTACTATTTGTCTAACTTCTAAATGTTAAAATTGTAATTTTGTGAAACTAAAATTTGAGAATTAATGTAATCTGTAAATTTGTCGCATAATCTAGCTTACCTCCCTCTATCCTTCTTAGGTGTGTATTTCTCAAATCTCCACTTTAGTTATAATTATCATTGAACTATTACCCTCTCATAATTGTCTTAGTTTTAAAGCTAAATCCATAATCGCTTGAACCGTGAATGCGTGTCGAATTGTCATTAATATTAGCTTTATAAATAACTTAAATTTTATATAAATCGACATGCATTCAAAGAATCAGTTATTGTAATTCAGGGTCTACTACTTCGTAAGAGCTGGCATGCTCGCTGTAATAAGTCCCCTTATTAGATATTTTTATTATTATTAAATTTTAATGAATAATTACGGAAATTTCATTTATTTGAGAGTCACCAATTTTCTTTCAGTCAACATTGATAATGGGGGGCCGAGTTTGAAATCTAGTTAAATATTACCATAATCTTTTAGATCTTATACATGTGTTACATTTTGAAGCTACGATGGCTCATTCCACACCGTGAATACTCCGGATTCTATAGGGTTGAATTAACCCCAGTCGTCCTACACAAGTGGACATGATAATGTTCCCGTAGGGCTTGATGACCGTCACGCAGCCAGCTGGCAAATTGCGACACGGACCGCTTGTTCCTGGTTATGCTCATGTGACACCTTACCTCTTTGGGTCGAGGCAGAGACCAACCTGAAGCCCTTATAAACTTATTCACGGCATTGCAGTTTCAGTGCTGCCATTTTATATCGCCCTTCTAAAGCGTACCACGTGTCCCTTTACTTAGTTTATCATTCTCTATATCACTCCACCTCGGCATTATCTTCGTCATCCACTCTCAAATAAATGTTCGCCCTTAGTCGTAAAATAAATATTTTTATTAAATAAATGTATGTCCGCCGCCACGGATGACTCTTGCAGTGCAAAGTATAAATCCCCTACAGTGTGCATTAGAAATACTCACTCAGGAAACTTAGGTAGCTAGATTATGCCTTCATACAAATGAATGCTCTTTATAAATAAATGTATTTTTATAAATAGTAAAATTGCCAATTAGCTATTGAAACTCTGAATATAAAATATGATTAATAACATTAATGTTTTTTTTATTAAATATGTAAATAAATAATTTTAACTGTACGTCTGTAGTTAAGTTTTCATTTATTCGATGCCCATTATATATATTTCCTCGATTATATATGTGAAGTAATATTCGTTTGATTGTTGGCCAACTCGGAAACAATACCATGAATCTCGTGCATCTCCCTGACCACCGTGCCTAAAGAAGTGTTTACTTATGTCGCATCAGAGGCGTTGTTCCGTAGATTGTAGTGTGGAACCGATAAACTATGTTCGAACTCGGTACCATGGGTGGCTTTGCTACTCGATGGTGCTGCTGTTCTGTGTGGTGGTCGAACTCTGCACTATGTTAACGAGATACACGTGTTTTGACTGTTACAGTAATAACTGATAGCATTTTATTTTTACTTTGAAAATGCTGAACACAAGAAGCTGCCCAAAACATACACAGGTGAAAAAGAGACATTCCAAACTTGTCTGCTACTTTTATACCCATGATCATTTTTGAGATACCCTGCACATTTTCTTATGTTTTGTTTTATTATTCTAATCTTCTACATTCCTTGTTAGTTTTTAGTTATAATGTCTTTTTTTATATAAATTATTTTAGCCATGTTTAATTTGCATTAAGAACATTACTTTGATTTTAATAACTTTCTTTTGTCTATCTGTCTTAGCGACCTGTACATGTTTCCATTCTTTTCAATTCTACTTTTACTTTTAATTGCAAAACAAAAATAACTTTCATTGTACATTATCTAAAAATAAATAAATTATACTAACTATAAAAAAAAACTAAATTATATTCATTGATGATTTTTAAATTTTACTTCTTTTAACTAGTACTCAATGCCAATATACTTGTTCCATGTATATGTAAATGATACAATATATATTATAATGGTCAACAGATTGCTGATCAAATTGAGTCTTAATGTATCTGCCATACAGGGTACCACCAGGCCATTTGAACCTGGAAAATTTATAGAGTAGAGAGATATGTGCTGTTAAGATCCGATTTTTTACATATATATTTTATTCCAACCATCAGCCCATGCCACTAGCTCAGTGAGATGCAGAGATTTATAAATATAAATTCTTATTTAAAAATATTTTCAATTTTAAAAAAAAATAAAAGAAGCCACTGCCAGTAATTAACACACAAACATTTATTAACGCACATATAAATAGAATTTGAGGAATAAAATTTATTATTTTAGATTGGTTATTAATTTTTGAATTTAAATTCTTATCTTAAACAGTCCACACAGATGGACATTTAATAAAAGTTTGTTTATAATGTTGAGTATGGATAGGCTATGTAGATTACTCAGTTAAAAACATTTCAAAATAAACATAAATGATCAAAATATAAAATCATTGGTGAAATTGCAGAGGGAAATTTACAAGAAAACCAATGGCATTCATCATAAGATGCTGCATTGACACCAATAACTTAAAAGACATCAACATGAAAATAGAAAAATAATTAAATATTAATGAATCCATGCAGCCATCTATACCCAACTTAAATGTAATGCATTTAAATAATTTATTTTAAGAGTGTCAAATATGAATAAACTACATAGATTGCATTTGAAAAGAAAATATTCTATCCCTTATTTAACCTTAGGCCAAAAGTTCGCAGTCAAACCAACATCAATCCATCTGATACATCAATGTATTCAATGCAGCATGAATATGACAGCACAAATACCATACTGTCAGGAATGCACATCTGAACAGCATGGTTATAGAAGACATTGACTCTCATCCAGTACAGGAATACTACATCTATCTGGTTAGAAGAACAATAAAAAAAACTCCATAGGAAGGAACTGCTTTTACCATCTTACTATCCCATTCCATAGGCAAAGGGGTGATCCAAGGAGTAGGAAATACCATCTGTCTCCAATGTCAATAAGAAAGGCTTATTTTGCCTGAGTGCAGCATATAAGGTGATCCTGCATGTAGCAGACCTCATACTACATTTACTAATTACACCAATATATCCCATCCATTGACCCAATTTAACTACGAAACAAATAACCTAAGATTTACCCTCCCTTAATTAAACTAATATAACTTTACAAATCTATGCAGCCATTCATGCCCGACTTAAATTTAGCATTTATTAAGTTTAGTTTAATGACAAAACAAAAATCATAATTAAACTTAAAGGAACAAAAAAAAAATAGAAATGATTTTTAGCAAACTCAAATGTATAAAAATTGAATATTAATAATTGATTTGAAAAGTCAGATTGAAGTTCATTTAAAAAAAATTAGGTTTAGCTTGTCAAACCTTGAAAGTTCTTAATTATTATTTTTTTTAAATTTTCTGTTTATATCTTACAGTAGAAGAGCTCCTGGTTCCTGCTGCCAATTTCCATGAAGCCTTTATTTGAAGACCGGTCTGTTGTTTTGGAGGTGGCCTTAGCTGCATCAATCCTAATACTATTTTATTGCAGAACCCATATGATTCGGGTCTGCAACAGTACTATTCATAATTCAACAGTTATTTCATTTGAAAAAGGTGAGAGAGTGTGATATCACCCCTCTCAAAAAAATCAAGCTGGAACTGCCAATCGTCTGGATTCACTGAACATAGTTTCCTGTTCCAAATTTTCATTAAGGTCCGAGCGTTTGTTTCTGCTTCTATTGGACATCTAATTTTTTTGTTTTCTTATCTATATCTTTCATCTGACTTATTTATATAAGAGCCCCAAAGGCTAGTTTGCTTTTCGTTTAATTTATAAAACAATCATTTCCGTTTAATGAGATTACGTAGGAATCTTTTAACAAAAATATTTTATCTTTAGATCTTGTACTTTTTTTATAAAAAAGTACGTGCAAATACTTTTTTTAAAATAATACTTTTAAAGTTTTCATTCCATCTGTGCGATATATTATATATGTTAAACAACTTTTAATTTTCAGTTTAAGTTTAGTTTTTTTCTTTTTAATAAATCAATTTTTATTTATAATCTTTTTATTTTAATTTAAAATAATGTAATGACATATTATATACTGTTACAATATATATATATACACCTGGGTCTCTTTTTACGTGGACTTATTTAACACAATTTTAAAGTTACGCGATTCGTGTTTCACTGGAAGTCGATTTCCGATAATGCACTATTACTTTAAATAATAAATTTCGCGCACTTACATTATATTGAAAGTAATAGCACATTATTGGAATTCGACTTTCATCTTAGTAATTTCAATATTTTCAGTGCCTTATAATAGTAAGATTTTATGCAATGAAATTAAAATCATAATTTCCACATTTTATGTATACACATATTAAATTTTACAAGATTATAATGTAAATTTGTTCAAACATTGTGCATGTTAATTTTGCATTTTAAATCACATTCTGTTTTTGCTTTTTAAAAAAGAACATAATCAATTATTATTTTCTTATTAATGACACTAAACATTAACGTGCTCTCAAATTCCAACGAGAGCTAAATGGTTGTATGTCTGGATATCGCGAGCTTCGTAAACAATTAATAAAATCATCATCTCAAAGATTAATTACATTGTCACCAGAAAATCAAAATAATTAAAACGTGTACAAAAAAATATAAATTACTGTACTGTCAATTATGCATAAAAATATATTATTTTGAATAAAATTAAATATTATAGTTAAAAAAAGTTTGTCTTGTATTGATTTTTTTCAAATTTGAAATTTTTTATTAATCATATTTTATTGTCTTATTTTTTTTTTTGCATGAATTTTAAAGTAATTTTACGTTGGTGCTTTGCTTTTACACGAATTTTGAAAAATCACAGACTGCATCCCCCTTTTTCAATGTTAGTTACGTCTATTTTTGCATGATTTCATTTGCGCGTGTTTTCTGAGGAACCTATCTATCGCGTAAAATGAGACCCAGGTATATATATATATATAATGTTTTCATGGTTATATGATGTAGATAAATTATTACTTTTTGGGCTAAACCATGCATTATTTTCCATTACATACTGATATTTTGACAAACTAGCATCCGCCATTGTCAAAGTTAACAATGGTGGATGCTAGTCCATTGAAATATTGATATGTAGTGGAAAATAATACACGGTTTAGCCCAAAAAGTAATAATGTGTATATATATATAAATATACAAACCATTATACAATTACAAATATCCAGTAATGCCCTCTGTTTAAAGATGTATATCTCAATAATAGCAAACCTTAAAATGATACCACTTTAAGGTTGTATGTTAAACGATGTTAAATATTGAAATACAGACCTATTCAAACACAGAGCATGAAATTTTTAAATAAGCAAACGATCTTAAATTTTGCTAATAAACTAACAAGTTTACAAAGTTATTAAAGACAAACTAAACATTAGATTTTAATCTTTAAACTCCTCCCAAACTATTAATGAAAAGAAAGTTACTGTTAACACTAACTGAAATAATTATAGAAAATATACAAACCATTATACAATTACAAATATCCAGTAATGCCCTCTGTTTAAAGTGGTATCATTTTAAGGTTTGGTATTATTGAGATATACATCTTTAAACAGAGGGCCTAATTTTTCTAAGTAAATATAATTATCCACAAAGGAAATAAAGTTTAAGGGTTATTAAAATACACAATGAAGTAATCCAAG
>JAQFVV010000339.1:597236-702353 GCA_028023455.1 Epiperipatus broadwayi | reverse complement strand
ATTCAAATTCATCAATTTTTATTAATTTGTCACCTGGCTGTATTTCCAAGCTTAAAACAAGCTTTGAATATGCTGGTGTACAATACTATATTTTGAATGAATTTTTTTACTGGTTTTGTCATATTTAGGTAGAATTAGCTAAATTATACTGAACTACAATGTTAAAGTATTCAAATTCATCAATTTTTAAAAATTTGTAACCAGGCTGTATTTCCAAGCTTAAAACGCGCTATGAACATGGTGGTAAACAGTAATATATTTTTAATAAATTTTTTCACTGATTTTGTCATATTTCGGTAAAATTAGCTAAATTATACTGAACTGCAATGTTAAAGTATTCAAATTCATCAATTTTTAGGAATGTGTAATTTGGCTGTATTTCCAAGCTTAAAACCCGCTAAGACCATGCTGGTGTACAGTACTATATTTTGAATGAATTTTTTTACTGGTTTTGTCATATTTAGGTAGAATTAGCTAAATTATACTGAACTACAATGTTAAAGTATTCAAATTCATCAATTTTTAAAAATTTGTAACCAGGCTGTATTTCCAAGCTTAAAACGCGCTATGAACATGCTGGTATACAGTAATATATTTTTAATGAATTTTTTCACTGATTTTGTCATATTTCGATAGAATTAGCTAAATTATACTGAACTGCAATGTTAAAGTATTCAAATTCATCAATTTTTAGGAATGTGTAATTTGGCTGTATTTCCAAGCTTAAAACCCGCTAAGAACATGCTGGTGTACAGTACTATATTTTGAATGAATTTTTTTACTGGTTTTGTCATATTTAGGTAAAATTAGCTAAATTATACTGAACTGCAATGTTAAAGTATTCAAATTCATCAATTTTTAAAAATTTGTAACCAGGCTTCATTTCCAAGCTTAAAACGCGCTATGAACATGCTGGTATACAGTAATATATTTTTAATGAATTTTTTCACTGATTTTGTCATATTTCGGTAGAATTAGCTAAATTATACTGAACTGCAATGTTAAAGTATTCAAATTCATCAATTTTTAAAAATTTGTAACCAGGCTTCATTTCCAAGCTTAAAACGCGCTATGAACATGCTGGTATACAGTAATATATTTTTAATGAATTTTTTCACTGATTTGGTCAAATTTCGATAGAATTAGCTAAATTATACTGAACTGCAATGTTAAAGTATTCAAATTCATCAATTTTTAGGAATGTGTAATTTGGCTGTATTTCCAAGCTTAAAACCCGCTAAGACCATGCTGGTGTACAGTACTATATTTTGAATGAATTTTTTTACTGGTTTTGTCATATTTAGGTAAAATTAGCTAAATTATACTGAACTGCAATGTTAAAGTATTCAAATTCATCAATTTTTAAAAATTTGTAACCAGGCTTCATTTCCAAGCTTAAAACGCGCTATGAACATGCTGGTATACAGTAATATATTTTTAATAAATTTTTTCACTGATTTTGTCATATTTCGGTAGAATTATCTAAATTATCCTGAACTGCAATGTTAAAGTATTCAAATTCATCAATTTTTATTAATTTGTCACCTGGCTGTATTTCCAAGCTTAAAACAAGCTTTGAATATGCTGGTGTACAATACTATATTTTAAATGAATTTTTTTACTGGTTTTGTCATATTTAGGTAGAATTAGCTAAATTATACTGAACTACAATGTTAAAGTATTCAAATTCATCAATTTTTAAAAATTTGTAACCAGGCTGTATTTCCAAGCTTAAAACGCGCTATGAACATGGTGGTATACAGTAATATATTTTTAATGAATTTTTTCACTGATTTTGTCATATTTCGGTAGAATTAGCTAAATTATACTGAACTGCAATGTTAAAGTATTCAAATTCATCAATTTTTAAAAATTTGTAACCAGGCTGTATTTCCAAGCTTAAAACGCGCTATGAACATGGTGGTAAACAGTAATATATTTTTAATAAATTTTTTCACTGATTTTGTCATATTTCGGTAAAATTAGCTAAATTATACTGAACTGCAATGTTAAAGTATTCAAATTCATCAATTTTTAGGAATGTGTAATTTGGCTGTATTTCCAAGCTTAAAACCCGCTAAGACTATGCTGGTGTACAGTACTATATTTTGAATGAATTTTTTTACTGGTTTTGTCATATTTAGGTAAAATTAGCTAAATTATACTGAACTGCAATGTTAAAGTATTCAAATTCATCAATTTTTAAAAATTTGTAACCAGGCTTCATTTCCAAGCTTAAAACGCGCTATGAACATGCTGGTATACAGTAATATATTTTTAATAAATTTTTTCACTGATTTTGTCATATTTCGGTAGAATTATCTAAATTATCCTGAACTGCAATGTTAAAGTATTCAAATTCATCAATTTTTATTAATTTGTCACCTGGCTGTATTTCCAAGCTTAAAACAAGCTTTGAATATGCTGGTGTACAATACTATATTTTAAATGAATTTTTTTACTGGTTTTGTCATATTTAGGTAGAATTAGCTAAATTATACTGAACTACAATGTTAAAGTATTCAAATTCATCAATTTTTAAAAATTTGTAACCAGGCTGTATTTCCAAGCTTAAAACGCGCTATGAACATGGTGGTAAACCGTAATATATTTTTAATAAATTTTTTCACTGATTTTGTCATATTTCGGTAAAATTAGCTAAATTATACTGAACTGCAATGTTAAAGTATTCAAATTCATCAATTTTTAGGAATGTGTAATTTGGCTGTATTTCCAAGCTTAAAACCCGCTAAGACCATGCTGGTGTACAGTACTATATTTTGAATGAATTTTTTTTACTGGTTTTGTCATATTTAGGTAGAATTAGCTAAATTATACTGAACTACAATGTTAAAGTATTCAAATTCATCAATTTTTAAAAATTTGTAACCAGGCTGTATTTCCAAGCTTAAAACGCGCTATGAACATGGTGGTAAACAGTAATATATTTTTAATGAATTTTTTCACTGATTTTGTCATATTTCGGTAGAATTAGCTAAATTATACTGAACTGCAATGTTAAAGTATTCAAATTCATCAATTTTTAAAAATTTGTAACCAGGCTGTATTTCCAAGCTTAAAACGCGCTATGAACATGCTGGTATACAGTAATATATTTTTAATGAATTTTTTCACTGATTTTGTCATATTTCGGTAGAATTAGCTAAATTATACTGAACTGCAATGTTAAAGTATTCAAATTCATCAATTTTTAGGAATGTGTAATTTGGCTGTATTTCCAAGCTTAAAACCCGCTAAGACTATGCTGGTGTACAGTACTATATTTTGAATGAATTTTTTTACTGGTTTTGTCATATTTAGGTAAAATTAGCTAAATTATACTGAACTGCAATGTTAAAGTATTCAAATTCATCAATTTTTAAAAATTTGTAACCAGGCTTCATTTCCAAGCTTAAAACGCGCTATGAACATGCTGGTATACAGTAATATATTTTTAATGAATTTTTTCACTGATTTTGTCATATTTCGGTAAAATTAGCTAAATTATACTGAACTGCAATGTTAAAGTATTCAAATTCATCAATTTTTAGGAATGTGTAATTTGGCTGTATTTCCAAGCTTAAAACCCGCTAAGACCATGCTGGTGTACAGTACTATATTTTGAATGAATTTTTTTACTGGTTTTGTCATATTTAGGTAAAATTAGCTAAATTATACTGAACTGCAATGTTAAAGTATTCAAATTCATCAATTTTTAAAAATTTGTAACCAGGCTTCATTTCCAAGCTTAAAACGCGCTATGAACATGCTGGTATACAGTAATATATTTTTAATAAATTTTTTCACTGATTTTGTCATATTTCGGTAGAATTAGCTAAATTATCCTGAACTGCAATGTTAAAGTATTCAAATTCATCAATTTTTATTAATTTGTCACCTGGCTGTATTTCCAAGCTTAAAACAAGCTTTGAATATGCTGGTGTACAATACTATATTTTAAATGAATTTTTTTACTGGTTTTGTCATATTTAGGTAGAATTAGCTAAATTATACTGAACTACAATGTTAAAGTATTCAAATTCATCAATTTTTAAAAATTTGTAACCAGGCTGTATTTCCAAGCTTAAAACGCGCTATGAACATGCTGGTATACAGTAATATATTTTTAATGAATTTTTTCACTGATTTTGTCATATTTCGGTAGAATTAGCTAAATTATACTGAACTGCAATGTTAAAGTATTCAAATTCATCAATTTTTAAAAATTTGTAACCTGGCTGTATTTCCAAGCTTAAAACGCGCTATGAACATGCTGGTATACAGTAATATATTTTTAATGAATTTTTTCACTGATTTTGTCATATTTCGGTAAAATTAGCTAAATTATACTGAACTGCAATGTTAAAGTATTCAAATTCATCAATTTTTAGGAATGTGTAATTTGGCTGTATTTCCAAGCTTAAAACCCGCTAAGACTATGCTGGTGTACAGTACTATATTTTGAATGAATTTTTTTACTGGTTTTGTCATATTTAGGTAAAATTAGCTAAATTATACTGAACTGCAATGTTAAAGTATTCAAATTCATCAATTTTTAAAAATTTGTAACCAGGCTTCATTTCCAAGCTTAAAACGCGCTATGAACATGCTGGTATACAGTAATATATTTTTAATAAATTTTTTCACTGATTTTGTCATATTTCGGTAGAATTATCTAAATTATCCTGAACTGCAATGTTAAAGTATTCAAATTCATCAATTTTTATTAATTTGTCACCTGGCTGTATTTCCAAGCTTAAAACAAGCTTTGAATATGCTGGTGTACAATACTATATTTTAAATGAATTTTTTTACTGGTTTTGTCATATTTAGGTAGAATTAGCTAAATTATACTGAACTACAATGTTAAAGTATTCAAATTCATCAATTTTTAAAAATTTGTAACCAGGCTGTATTTCCAAGCTTAAAACGCGCTATGAACATGGTGGTAAACCGTAATATATTTTTAATAAATTTTTTCACTGATTTTGTCATATTTCGGTAAAATTAGCTAAATTATACTGAACTGCAATGTTAAAGTATTCAAATTCATCAATTTTTAGGAATGTGTAATTTGGCTGTATTTCCAAGCTTAAAACCCGCTAAGACCATGCTGGTGTACAGTACTATATTTTGAATGAATTTTTTTACTGGTTTTGTCATATTTAGGTAGAATTAGCTAAATTATACTGAACTACAATGTTAAAGTATTCAAATTCATCAATTTTTAAAAATTTGTAACCAGGCTGTATTTCCAAGCTTAAAACGCGCTATGAACATGGTGGTAAACCGTAATATATTTTTAATAAATTTTTTCACTGATTTTGTCATATTTCGGTAAAATTAGCTAAATTATACTGAACTGCAATGTTAAAGTATTCAAATTTATCAATTTTTAAAAATTTGTAACCAGGCTTCATTTCCAAGCTTAAAACGCGCTATGAACATGCTGGTATACAGTAATATATTTTTAATGAATTTTTTCACTGATTTTGTCATATTTCGGTAGAATTAGCTAAATTATAATGAACTGCAATGTTAAAGTATTCAAATTCATCAATTTTTAAAAATTTGTAACCAGGCTTCATTTCCAAGCTTAAAACGCGCTATGAACATGCTGGTATACAGTAATATATTTTTAATGAATTTTTTCACTGATTTGGTCAAATTTCGATAGAATTAGCTAAATTATACTGAACTGCAATGTTAAAGTATTCAAATTCATCAATTTTTAGGAATGTGTAATTTGGCTGTATTTCCAAGCTTAAAACCCGCTAAGACCATGCTGGTGTACAGTACTATATTTTGAATGAATTTTTTTACTGGTTTTGTCATATTTAGGTAAAATTAGCTAAATTATACTGAACTACAATGTTAAAGTATTCAAATTCATCAATTTTTAAAAATTTGTAACCAGGCTTCATTTCCAAGCTTAAAACGCGCTATGAACATGCTGGTATACAGTAATATATTTTTAATGAATTTTTTCACTGATTTGGTCAAATTTCGATAGAATTAGCTAAATTATACTGAACTGCAATGTTAAAGTATTCAAATTCATCAATTTTTAGGAATGTGTAATTTGGCTGTATTTCCAAGCTTAAAACCCGCTAAGACTATGCTGGTGTACAGTACTATATTTTGAATGAATTTTTTTACTGGTTTTGTCATATTTAGGTAAAATTAGCTAAATTATACTGAACTGCAATGTTAAAGTATTCAAATTCATCAATTTTTAAAAATTTGTAACCAGGCTTCATTTCCAAGCTTAAAACGCGCTATGAACATGCTGGTATACAGTAATATATTTTTAATAAATTTTTTCACTGATTTTGTCATATTTCGGTAGAATTATCTAAATTATCCTGAACTGCAATGTTAAAGTATTCAAATTCATCAATTTTTATTAATTTGTCACCTGGCTGTATTTTCAAGCTTAAAACAAGCTTTGAATATGCTGGTGTACAATACTATATTTTAAATGAATTTTTTTACTGGTTTTGTCATATTTAGGTAGAATTAGCTAAATTATACTGAACTACAATGTTAAAGTATTCAAATTCATCAATTTTTAAAAATTTGTAACCAGGCTGTATTTCCAAGCTTAAAACGCGCTATGAACATGGTGGTAAACCGTAATATATTTTTAATAAATTTTTTCACTGATTTTGTCATATTTCGGTAAAATTAGCTAAATTATACTGAACTGCAATGTTAAAGTATTCAAATTCATCAATTTTTAGGAATGTGTAATTTGGCTGTATTTCCAAGCTTAAAACCCGCTAAGACCATGCTGGTGTACAGTACTATATTTTGAATGAATTTTTTTACTGGTTTTGTCATATTTAGGTAGAATTAGCTAAATTATACTGAACTACAATGTTAAAGTATTCAAATTCATCAATTTTTAAAAATTTGTAACCAGGCTGTATTTCCAAGCTTAAAACGCGCTATGAACATGGTGGTAAACAGTAATATATTTTTAATGAATTTTTTCACTGATTTTGTCATATTTCGATAGAATTAGCTAAATTATACTGAACTGCAATGTTAAAGTATTCAAATTCATCAATTTTTAGGAATGTGTAATTTGGCTGTATTTCCAAGCTTAAAACCCGCTAAGACTATGCTGGTGTACAGTACTATATTTTGAATGAATTTTTTTACTGGTTTTGTCATATTTAGGTAAAATTAGCTAAATTATACTGAACTGCAATGTTAAAGTATTCAAATTCATCAATTTTTAAAAATTTGTAACCAGGCTTCATTTCCAAGCTTAAAACGCGCTATGAACATGCTGGTATACAGTAATATATTTTTAATAAATTTTTTCACTGATTTTGTCATATTTCGGTAGAATTAGCTAAATTATACTGAACTGCAATGTTAAAGTATTCAAATTTATCAATTTTTAAAAATTTGTAACCAGGCTTCATTTCCAAGCTTAAAACGCGCTATGAACATGCTGGTATACAGTAATATATTTTTAATGAATTTTTTCACTGATTTTGTCATATTTCGGTAGAATTAGCTAAATTATACTGAACTGCAATGTTAAAGTATTCAAATTCATCAATTTTTAAAAATTTGTAACCAGGCTTCATTTCCAAGCTTAAAACGCGCTATGAACATGCTGGTATACAGTAATATATTTTTAATGAATTTTTTCACTGATTTGGTCAAATTTCGATAGAATTAGCTAAATTATACTGAACTGCAATGTTAAAGTATTCAAATTCATCAATTTTTAGGAATGTGTAATTTGGCTGTATTTCCAAGCTTAAAACCCGCTAAGACTATGCTGGTGTACAGTACTATATTTTGAATGAATTTTTTTACTGGTTTTGTCATATTTAGGTAAAATTAGCTAAATTATACTGAACTGCAATGTTAAAGTATTCAAATTCATCAATTTTTAAAAATTTGTAACCAGGCTTCATTTCCAAGCTTAAAACGCGCTATGAACATGCTGGTATACAGTAATATATTTTTAATAAATTTTTTCACTGATTTTGTCATATTTCGGTAAAATTAGCTAAATTATACTGAACTGCAATGTTAAAGTATTCAAATTCATCAATTTTTAGGAATGTGTAATTTGGCTGTATTTCCAAGCTTAAAACCCGCTAAGACCATGCTGGTGTACAGTACTATATTTTGAATGAATTTTTTTACTGGTTTTGTCATATTTAGGTAAAATTAGCTAAATTATACTGAACTGCAATGTTAAAGTATTCAAATTCATCAATTTTTAAAAATTTGTAACCAGGCTTCATTTCCAAGCTTAAAACGCGCTATGAACATGCTGGTATACAGTAATATATTTTTAATAAATTTTTTCACTGATTTTGTCATATTTCGGTAGAATTAGCTAAATTATACTGAACTGCAATGTTAAAGTATTCAAATTCATCAATTTTTATTAATTTGTCACCTGGCTGTATTTCCAAGCTTAAAACAAGCTTTGAATATGCTGGTGTACAATACTATATTTTAAATGAATTTTTTTACTGGTTTTGTCATATTTAGGTAGAATTAGCTAAATTATACTGAACTACAATGTTAAAGTATTCAAATTCATCAATTTTTAAAAATTTGTAACCAGGCTGTATTTCCAAGCTTAAAACGCGCTATGAACATGGTGGTAAACAGTAATATATTTTTAATACGGAAGAGCACACGTCGTGAAGGAATAGTCCAATGGACAATGTTTACAATACAAAGGGGGGAGGTAAAAATTTATAGGTTTTCTGCTTTTTCAAGATAAGTTTTCTTAAAGCTAGAACTATACGGACTTCTGTTTCCAGCGTTTGTATTTATTATTATTATTAACTATTTATTTAATAAATGAATGGGTCAAAACAAGAAGTGAGTCATCCAGGAAATTAGTTAATTCAAACACGTATTTGAATAAGAGTCCTGAATAGATCAGAATCATATATTTGTGTAACAATATTATAATTTAGTGTGTTTTTAGTTTAATCTTTATCATTATGATTTCATGTAATAAAGTTTTACTATTGTTATAAGATTATATTGTGTTTTGTATTTTGATGTTTCAAATATCTCCAGAATCTATATATCCAGCATCTATATTTAATGTAATATTAGTTCATATTTAAATTTAATTATTCATTTTCTATTGATAATTTATTTCCAAGATCGATTTGCAGTAGTCATTCTTATATTGTTTCCATATTCGATTCACATTGTTAAGTTTATATTGATAATGTGTTTCCATGATTGATTTACAGTATTAATTTTGTCTTGAATATTTCTATATTCGATTAATATAATTCATTTTATATAAGTCATTTTATAGACTTCATTTTCACACAATTTATTGTTATAATTAATTTGCATAATCTGATTTTATGAATTATTTCCGTATGTTACTCTCATAAGTAAATTTTGATTGATTTATCTGATTGATGTCCATGGTTTACTTCCATATTTTACTTTAGCAAAATAAAATTATTAAGGTTATTAATTAAAATAGATTAGAAATAATAGAATAAAATGACAGGGAATAGTTAAATTAAGTTTAATAAATTTAATCTTTTGATTCATTGTAATGTTGTGAATATTGGGAGCAGACATAAAATCCCTTTCCTGCTCTCTGTGTTTAGAGTGATTCCCACTATTGAACTTGTATTAAAAACTATTTAGCATATATGGGATCATATCCATTACAGTGTAATCACTTATATGGGCATCTCTTAACAGATCTAGACCTTGAGAAAGAGCAGTTCAATTATTAGTCTAAGAGCTAGTTTGGAAGTCAAGTAGCTTATTATAACAACATTATTATACTATAATAAATTATTATACGATTATTAAAACAGGGATCATGAATTGATAGTTGATCTAGAGATATATGTGTATTTGGAGAAATAAGATTAGGAATTCTCAGATTAGAGAACATAACACAGACATTCTGTGTTATATAATTGTAGCTATTGAAAGTGATAGATGCTGAGAATGAAAAAAAAAAGTAATGAAATTAAATGAGATTTATTTGTGATAAATGTTATCTAATGTTCAATTAAATAATAAGTTTCTATGATGAACATAGATTATGAGTTCTCTGCATTGATTACTGATTTGTTTCCAGTCAGATATAAATGAGAACTGTATATAGCATTTTCTGTAGTTACCACTTGAGATCAAATATTTATAATAAAGTTGTGGAAGAAAGTTGTCTCATTAGTATGAATTTTATAATAAATTTATCATTAAATATTTGCATGACTAATGCTGAGTTTGAAATTAAGACCACATAGATTGAATAGTTTTATCAATATTATTGTTATTATTATTTTTTGAGAGACAATTTAATTGCTTTCTCCATTATCTTCTATAGTCCTAAATTGACTAATGATGATGATTTCTAGTGGGCATTACAATTTATGGCTGCAATTTGGCGCCCTGGCATATTTGATCCTAAAGTTAGTATAAACTCAATTGACTAGCTACTTGAAATAAATGAGAGTTTATTGAGGTTGAATAAGTGAAAGAGTGCATGGAGAAGGTTGAGGTGACAATATATATATATATATATTGTACCCTCACTTCTCGATATATGATATAATTTAAAATATGACTAGCTCAATAAAATCATTATACTCAGCTAAAATATGTACAACTATCTTTAATATATTTTTATAATATTATAACTTATCAGATTTATTACAAACTTATCAAAAATTAATATAGTTCAATATTATGTACTAATTAAATAAATATTTACTAAAATCATGAGACTGTGAAGTGAAGTTACAATTGGTAATCAGATTTACATTGAGTCAATGTCTTTCCAAGACACTGTCTCAATGGCATAAGAATACTATTACCTCTTTATTATCTCATTACTAACTCTACAGCACTCTTATGACTTTTATAAATGAATTATCTTTAATAATAATAGATAAATAAATCTCAATCTATTGTTAAGGAAATATAATTAAAATGATCTCAGGTTCTTCTAATTATCTTAAAGTAATAATAATTCATGTAGATAGGAATGATAAGGGATTTAATATCAAACCTAAATACACCTAACTTATTCTAATAACAATAACTGACAATAATAATCTTTAGTGTATAGCTTAATCTTATCTATTTGATTATACTATTAATCATTAAGAAAATAAGTAAATCATATACATGTCTTTCATTTCCATATAGTATCTTAATTTTAAAATAGACCAAAATCTTATAATTTAACAATTTGTGGCAATAAATAATCTTATACTCTTATATTGTGCATTATAATTACTTTATGACCATTGTAATATTATATGTTAATGTCAATCAATTTCTATAAATTATATTAATAAAATATTGTGTTTCTTTCTCAAATAATAAAATAATAAATTCATATTGTGCAAATATTATGTACATTCAAATTATCTGTTGTCAAATGCTGTGGTGTAAAATAATGAATTCGACACACTTTTAAACAACTTAAACAAATTTATTTACATCAACTTTAACAAATAATTTATTTACACTATTTACATTTAAATGGAACTAAAGAAAATAAACAAAAATAAGAAAAATAATAATACAAGTCTTTTTACACTGTTACTATTTCCATAATCATAAGTAGATAATTTATACATTTATTAAATGTTCTATCAATAACATTTAATTAAATTTATGACTTTAATTTTAATAAACATCATTTGTTATCAATTAATATAAGAAAAGGTTTTATGTAATTTATCATTCATGTAGCATGTATGTAAATAAACCAACTTTAATAATTAAAATGCTATTTTACTTAAGTCTTACTGTTATTTATATTATAATGTACTAATAGGTAGTGTATTTACTATTAATATTACTCAAAGATCAATTAATGTATAAACTGATATAACTTTGTAAATACAATAACAATTATTGATTATCACTGTTTATTTCATTCCGATATAATGTCATACTACATGTCTTATCAAAATATGCAATACGTATATGTACTTTTTAAAAAATAATATTTTAAATTATTCAATAATTTCAACTTTTATAAAGTATAATGTTAAATAAATTCTATGATTCTTTTCTATTTAAATTATTACTCTTCTTTACTTGTTATTCCTATTTCTTCCTAATAAACTTCTATCTACAAAAATCATTTCAACTTTATTTAAATTCAGAAAATAGATGACCAATTTCAAAAACAAAAAATAATAACGATCCAAACTCACTTATACCTCATCCTCTATATACAATAAGCCTTCAATCAAGATATAAATTTCTATGTAAAATTAACTTTCTTATCTAATAAAAATAAAATAAAAATATAGACTTTATATACTTCTTACTAACTTTAAAAGAAAAATAAATAACTTACGCTAATAAAATCTAATTCCTAATATTGTAACAGAAACATTAAAATTTACTCACGAAAGAATCATATAATTATTTCTAGGGTATCATATTATGTTGTACTAAATTTATATCATCAATTTAAAATATGCATATTAAAATAAAACTGCTATTATTAATCTTATGCGTGTATATTATTTAAACATTAATACATTCATTCAATAATCATATAACATTTGGTTGATCTAAAGAAAACATAGTAAATACATCAAATTATTATCATTATTACACAATTTTTACCATAAATGATACTTCAATGTACAGTCCGTCACACGATGTCCTCCAAGATTTCAGTTTTTACAAAATAATTTCACATTTACACTCAACAATTATTCTTTAAAATATTACGTGTTGTATAATTATAAAATAAACTTTATGCAATAAAAAATTATATTAATATTTAGTTATTACTTTTAAAAAAATGTAAATGTACCTTTCCTATCTTTCAATAAATTAATAATTAATTAAATATTTATGTTAGTCAATAAATAAAAATATATTACATAACATCCAACGGTGTCTTCTTCCAACTATAATTGTTCTTTTTCCTAGGCACAAATTTTCACCAAACATTACTTCCTTTTCCGGTACATCACGTGTCTTTTAAAAGTTTTTATGAAATAAATAAAAATGTTTTTTTAAAAAAAAAATAAATAAAAAAAATAAAAGTCAGTTCCACCATACAAACAAAATAAAATTAGAATAGTTTATAGGATCCTTATTCTTTTCTTTATAGGAAAATTATTTTAAAAGTTATTATTTTTTAGTATTAGTCAATAGTTTACAAAGTTCTTATTTAATTATTTTTTTAATTGATTTGGATATCCATGTATATTTGAATTTGCGCATTCCTTAACGAATATTTAGGTAAGATTACTTTTAGAGTCTTTTGTACGACCAGCGTTCAGACTTTAATAATCATAATTTTACTTATAAGTATTTCTTTACTTATTAAATCTCCACTTTATTTGCCTTTTTAAAACTGTCAAAATGTAGTCTTTTAAATCATAAAGACTTAACGAGGCAAATATTTAGACAATTACTGTTACTTATCATATCTTTATCAAGATATACTTAAATTTATAATCTACAAAATACTTTTTTCATAAAGAAGTATTTCTCATTTTTTTAAATATCTATTTTATAAAATTAATTACCATTAGCTTTTAAATTTATACAAAGTCCAACGTATTACTTTTGTGCATCTAATAACTCTCCTAGTTAATCCAGCGTTTGTTAAATTTTCAGTATAAAGTCTCCAACACATTTTATGCTTATATGATGTCCTCATGATTATTTGATAGTAAATTGAGCTTCAATAAGGAAACGATCAATAGGGAACTACAATAAATTAACACTGCATATTTATCGGTAACTTTTATAAATTATTTTAAAAAAACTACTCTCTTATAATTTTAAAACGATTTTGAGAGCGTCTATAATCACTTAGCTATTTTTAATAGCATACTTTACTTTAAGAATTTCAATCACAAGTCCCCTCCGAACAATTGAACCTTGGTTTTATACCAGAAGAAAACTCCCACTTGATTGGTGAGTTAAACAATCAACTTGCTAGCTTATTTACATATTTTACCAACAAGACAGAATTAAAAATAAATAATGACGTATTTAATATTTATTATTTATCACATTATTAAATTCTTAAATCAATCTTTATCGTTTATTTAAATCCATTAAACATTTTTTTAAAATATACTTTCTTACTTTATTTTTTAACTTTTATAAGATTATTTTTATAAACAAATTAAGTCTATTTTTATTCGTTATGTTTTTAAGCAGTATTTTAAAAATCAGATTTAATACTTCACATTAATTATCTTTATTTTTATTTCATGATAGCCAATATAATATTTATAAATTTTATAACAGAATTTTTAAAATAGTTTTGCAACTTTACTAAAAAAAAACTCCCAAGCATGTGTGTATGTATTTAATTAACATCTGTTTTACAACAGAGCTACAGTCGCTTGTAATAATCTAAAAATAAACTAACAATTCATTTTTTAAAAATAAATACTTTTAAAATAAATAATATATGATAACAGTTTTTAAAATAATAATTCGATATTATTAAAATCAAATATTAATCTTCTATTATGTACTACTAATAATTAAAATATTTATATTCATTTATTAAATATTAATTTTTATCAACAATAAATATATGCATTTAATTTTAACTTGTCTTTTAAAACTTTAACTTTAAACATTTATTTATTAAATTTATTAATGCAGTATTGATTATGGCCAGTTTTCCCAACCATATACCATTATCACTCCCATTGAAATGTCTCTCTCAAACATCAGCACAATTTTTACATATCAAATACTCATGAATTACTTTAATTACACTTTTTAAAAGATTGTTATAAACAAAATTAACATCATATAGCTAAATATATCTTAAATTTAAAATTTTTTAAATAGATTGATACATCAATTTATGGAGACCCATACAAAAGGGCACAATATATATATATATATTATATATATATATGATTATAAATTGATAGGTTACATGGATAATATATATATATATATATATATATATATATTGTAACCTAGTGTTATTGACACTTGGTTTATTTGGCATTGTTTCCACAGGAAAACAATGCTATCCTTTTTTAGAAAATAAAAAGATAAAATAATAATAATATTAAGTGATTAATAAAGTATACTATTTACTCACTTTAACGTGTTTTAAGCAAATAACTAATAAATTTAGTAATGTGATGTCATTTTGAAGAAGAGCATGAATAATTTAATTAAAATATTAACAATAAGAGCAATTTAATATAGTATAAAAGCACATATTATAAACAGTAATTGATTTTGGATGGGTAGAGGGAGAGTAGATGAATATCTTGTCATAAAGCACAATAACTTCTGGTAAATTTTAAATTAATTTAGATAATAGTGTATATAGAATTATACATCACTAATAAGCATTGTTAATTAAATATACTTATTATTTTTCATTATTTGTCAATTTACTTGGTAATCCATTTAAATTATACGGAAAAATATAATTGTAATAAGTTTTTTTTTTCCTTTTCTTTTGTTTATGTTATAATTAAATGATTATTTTTCTGTAAGAGGTCGCTAAAAGAAGACCGCCAAATTTTGAAGAAAGTTTAGTCTGACATTAGTTTTACAAGGAGGAAGCAGTACTGAAATTCGGTAACAAATTTTTTATTATTTTTTATTGCAGAAATAAATATAAGTCCAGTAAATTTTTAATAATATCATGCGTGGCTAATCCTATTTGATAAGATATTCTGTTTTCTGTTGCCATCTACCTATTTTAAAGCTTTTTATACGCAAAAATGTACTATCTTATGCTAAAGTTCAAAATGACCGTATTAACTACAGCAATCACGGAAAATGTCATTATGTTTAAAATAAGTAATATAAGTAATTTCCAGGAAATAATCAATTATTTGTTAACTTTACCTTATTTAATTATCTTTTCGTGGTATAAAAGAAAAATTATAATTAAAAGACATATTATAAAAGCCAAGGAAAGTTAACTAGAAAATTTCGCGCTCTTTCTAAAAGAAATTGTCTGCTTTGAAAATAATGTAAGTTCCCCACGTTAAAATATGTTTTATTCACTGAAAATTATCTAAAAATAATATTAATGATCAATGATATTTACTTATGCACCTGTATATTTTTTAAAAAGAAAATATAAATTTTCTCAAGGCAAATATCGGAAAATTTGTATGTGTGCATTTTACGGAGAATTCCTTATTAAAGACAAATTACAATTCCTAGAGTAGGAATAAAAACTACAAACATTAGTGACTTAATTATAACTATAATATAATATGTTATATTATACATCAACTGGAGTCGTTAAAACTTTATATCCACGTAAGTCAGCTGCAGTCGTTATAATAATAGTATTTTGGAAAATTCGCGCATTAGTTTTATTCCTAAGCCAGCTAGCTAAAAATGATACGTATCGCCAATAGTAAAAAGAAAAGAATTGTATATGTGATCGTCTATCGTCAAATATTCGTCATGTTAAAATATGTATTGTTTTCTTGGATCCCAAAAATTATATCAGTTAATTCAAGGAAGAGTTAACATCCAACGCTGCTATGTTTTCTTTGCCTAATTTATTAATTGCACCAGAATGGAGGCAATTTTTATATAAATGAAATAATAAAATGTGTTTCTTATTTTAAATTTGCTTCGTGAACTACGAATGGATCAAGTTCTTCATCTAGATAAATTGCCCAACGGAAAAACATTTTTCTAGTGAGATAATAAGCACTTGTTAAGTAATGATTTTTTTTTACTAATTTGTAAAATTATGTGTATTTTTTTTATATCTACAGGTTAAAGGCTGTATAATCAAGTAATATTTAAATGACCTTGTAATCATAAAGGTATGTTTTCATATACTTATTCTAGGTTAAATTTATATTCGACATGAAAAATTTTTTTTTTTTATAAAATGTGTTTACTTATGATATGCATTATGGATATAAACTTATATGTTAGATGCGTAAAAAAAAAAAAAATTCAGATACTTAATAGGTAAAATATCTAGTTAAAATTATCAGAAGTAATTAAAGAGAAGTGCTATACAGGATATTACTTATTTAAAGTTTGAAACAAATTTATACTATGTTAATTGCGGAACTTATTCCCAATTATTCTTTATTAACGCATTCACTTAATTTAGTTCAAGATACGATACTACCAATTACTTGTTGAATGTTTCTTTGGCAAAGGCGAAAATTATTATGGTTTATTCTGTGTTATCCATTGATTTCAGACGTTGATCTAAGTATACCCCGGAACATAAATTTAGTGTAATTAGTGTATTTGCTTGTCTTGCCCCGATATAGCATTGGTATATGCTTAAGATTCGCATAAGTAATAATTGTAATGTCTTTATTTTGTGGGATGGAAAATGATCTCCCCAAAAGCTTTATTTTCCATGATGGGAATAGATAAATCTAGTATTCGGGTATGTTTATAACCCAAGTGATCGCCTCTCAGAGTTAGGACGATCAGTAATTTATATCGTATTTAGTGTATTTCATTCGTTAAAATCCCAGGAGAGGATTATATTTGGTGTGTGTTCCTATTATGCCCAAGTAAGAGGCAAGGACCCACCAAACTATTTTAATGTAGTAGTTAAATCTACAGACCTTTGGTGTTATTCCATATTCCTCATGAGAAAATAGAGATAATTCCACCACTGAAGGTGTTGAATATTGTGTTTTGTTTAGAAAGTTATGGCAAGATAACGGGTATATTGGAGGTTAATTCCTCAAGATCCATTTAGTAAAAATAGCGTGCTAGTATATATGATCAATGTCTGGATTGTGCGGCGGAATAGTGCTGGTAATCCACACGTAAGTCAATGGAGAGAGTAAGTTTAAAATTGCGTGATTTAGAAATTTTTATTTGCCAATGGAGGGTTCAAATACTAGGTTTAATTCGGGTTAATGATTAAGTAGCACTCACAATATAACTTATACTGAGAAAAGCAGTGTGTATAACAACTTCAGTTGTTATTAAGGTAAACATTAAAATAATAAGTGTAACTTCTGATAAATAACCCATAAATTATAATAAGTTATCTAAATAAAAAACTATCATTTAATTAAAGATATGATAATAAAAATCGTTTGTACGTATTGCCTAGAATCAAATTGTTTTTGTTTTAAAACAGATCGTTAGTCAATAAATTTAAGTAGCCGTTCATATAAGATACACTAAACGGATGAGTTGATGTATCGATAATAATATTTATTTTGTTATATTCAATTTGCATAAATGTAAAAAGAAGATGAAGAAGTAGTTCGAATCCAGGTCTAAAAGTATAGACGAATTAATGTTAGTTATATTTTGTTTTATCCATATGGGATCGAATAAATTGTATATGTTTGTTTATTATGTTAATCATAAAGGATAGTTTTGTTAAACTGTAATAATAAATCATAATCTTGTTAAAATTTAATAATAAATTATAGTCTTATTACAAGTTGTTTTGAGTCATTTTTCTTGTGTGCTAAATAAAAGTGTATTTGCATAATACTTGCAATACTTTTCTTGAGTCCGAAATCATTTATGAAATCTTAATTTCAATACACCAGATAGACAATTGTAAGCAGATCAGAATATTTCAGTATATTTTAATTTAATAAGAATTATTTGTGGAATGGAAAACTTCAGACCAAGACATTTTATTTTATGTGTGTGTAAAATCACTTTATTCCCAAACTAGTAGGTTTTGGTTGCACATTATTTCGTACACATTTAAGTGAAGTGTCTAAGTAATAAATCTTAGTTAAATTATTGTGTTGTCATGGATGATGGAAGGACACAAAAGCACCCTTGTCTTTTCATCATTCCGACTGAGATTCTGGATAAAAAGGGCTATATTATTCAAAATTATGCGTTGTTATTGAATATGGTTATCATCTCTTTAAATATTATAATAGTTGATATGTGGATGAAGATACCTGGAATTTAAATAAGGTAAATGTTTCCTATAGCCGACCAGAATGTCAGTCATATGCGACAACACAATACTGCTGAGCATTTTATTAAATATAACAGAGAACCCTGAGATTAGTGTCATTATTATAAGTGCTCTTAAATTAAGAATTGATCAATTATGATCAACATTACAAGCGTGGCATGGCTTAAGAGATTGAAACTTCTGATTGTATAATAATAAAATATTGAGATCATATTGGCAAATTAATGAATGTTTTATTTTAGTCAGTAATATTAACAATGACATGAAATCATCATCATCATTGTCGAACAGTGCAAGTACTTACAGCTCAGAGAATGTGTTTTGGATAGAGAAAGAATGTTAGTTTATTCTAAATTTTCTTTTTAAATTTATTTTATTAATGATAATTTTTTTTTTATTCTATCTCTGTCTGAACTGCATATCGCTGTAGCTGAATTATTATAACTAACCAAACGTCGAGCTATATTAGGTAATATAGGGTTTGCTACCCGAATCATAGACGGAAACGTTTAGGCTTTCCGAATTCTCTTTATTGAATTCGCTCATTTATTTTAATAGAAGTCTTCTTTTGATAGGTTAGAATATATATATATTGTGACCTTCTGGGTTTGGCACCAAAAATATTAATTGTAATTGTAAGGTACTATATCAGTAACATCTGATATTACCTTATAAAAAAATGAAATAATGTGAAATTTTTAAAATTTTTTATTTATGACTTAAAACTATGATTAAAAGTAAGTGGAGATGTAATTTAAAAATTATTGGATGTTTATTATCTTACTTTTGGGTATAATTAATGATAGGATAGGGGGTGGCTTGTTATAAACATAGTCAATTCAGTTTGAGTTGATGCTAATTTGTTTTATTTGTTCACAAATAAATATTAAGACTTGTTTGAGTGATTCGCTAATTTATTTACTTTACATATTTTAATTTATAGTATAAACAGTGAAATATGTGTCACTCATCATCATTAAAATAGTCATTTAGTCATGTCAGTTTAGTGTCTTTAGTGCATTGTTTGTAAGTATTCATATATGTCAATATCATTATTCAACTTCATTTTTCATTCATATGCTTCATTAAATCATTAAATATCACATCTCATATTCAAATATTTAATTTCACAAATAATAGTGTTAAAAACCAATTTAATTACATTTTAAATGAATTAATTGAGTAGTGGACTGGTGAATTATTAAACAATTGTTATTAGTTTTTATTCTGTTGTTTTGAAGTACTGAATATTTAATTCTTAGTTCAATTTAATATTTAATATTTTTTTATTTATTTAAAAGACAGAATAATTCCCCCCCCCCACTTTTTTTTTCAAGACAAAGTTTCTTGCATAAATTAAGTTTTATTGTAATGGGAGGAGTAAATAGACTCTGTCTGGTGATCTTTGAACTTTCAGATATCTTGGACTATTGGAAGAGAAAAAAAGGTGAGGTAGTATTTTATAAATCTATAAAAAGGGATACTCATATTTCTAGGGAACTCCAACTAGAACTAGGATTCCAACTCCGACTTCAACTCCAACTCCAAACTTTTAAAAGATCTTCCAATACTGTTTCATTTTTACATTCATTTATTAACAAAGTTTGATAGTATAATTTTTTTTCTTCCAAAGTTCAAGCTGAAAGTATAAAATATATTATTGGTTTACAGATATGAGTACTTAAACAACACTAAAAGATATGTTGGCCCTGTCTTTGGCTGACTATTTAGATTCTCCAACCATTGTCTAAAATGCATGTAAGTGTCTATACTATATTATTTAAGTTTAAATTGCCACTATTAAAAGAAAGAATGGGAATGTATAATACTATTGTAAATTTGCTTTATTTAAACTTTAAACCTAATGGAAAAGAAAAAAGAATGTTTATTTTTCAAAATTATTTTTCTTAAGTTTTAATTATATTATTAATGGAACAACTGTGGTGTGTGTAATTTGTGAACTGTTATTAAACATTTTCAGAACTCTTTATGAAAAATTTTATGCTAGTTATGAGAGAAGATTTAAAAGGATGCTTATGAATCATTTAATTTTATCATCATTATTATTAGAACATTTTCGTAATTATTTCTATTTTTACCTATTTAAAAATACAAGACTAAATGTGCAATTGAATGTACTGTTAATATTTACCTGTTTTTCCAAACCAATAGGAAAAACGAATTTGTAAAATGGATAAATTATATGACTTTGCTTTATTAAATGCACTCCTCACTCGCTGTGAAACTTTTCTGTCTATAATATTGCCAACAAACTCATCTAAATAAATACTATTAGTTAAATAATCACATATGTTCTGAATGGCTCTAAAAATGTAAAATAAGATTTTTGAATATATCCTAGGAATAAAATATGAACTTCTACTTTATATGTGTCATTAAAATGTACATTGCTTAATTAATAAAATCCCTCATATATAATGTCAACAATAATTCAGTAGCTAACAGCTGAGAACATTAAATCTGCTATTATGAATTAAAAATAATATTGTTTTATTTTCCTGCAGGAACGTGTTTATGTGTTTGTCAATATTTATATTTGTGTGCTTATAATTATTATTATTGAAGAGATGACCAAGGAACATCATTCATAAACTATCAATAAACTTTTCATTTTTATAACCAAGAAAGAAGAAAGAAAAAGAGAACTTTATTTATTATTATTTAACAGTATTTAGACAGATAATGATAGTTTAAGAAGTGTTTTATTATTTTTATTTTTTATTATTATATATATTATCATTCTTTCAGAACGTCTCATTAAAAGCATAATAAGAAGAAAATATGCTAGGCAATTTTTATTTATTAGTTTAATATAGTTTTATCATGTGTTAGATTATAGCATACGTGTGTAGTAAAGGGTGGAGATGTCCATGTAAGGTTAACTCTTTCACAGGGTTTGACGCTTATTCGCATTATCGACTTTACGTCGCTCAAAATTAGTTATTTTTGAGCTATGGAGATCCTTATATTCTTGTTCTCAAGGTTAGCAATAGTCCTGTAAGATGCTACCCTCTCTTGAATTATTTTACAAGTAAAAAATCAATACTAGGAGTGTTTTAAGTTGAATAAAAAAGAAGCCAATTCTTATTGGTTGGGCCATCTATTCTCGATGCTTATTGGCTGATGATTCCGATAAATATTTTTTCACTGCTGAAAATGAAAGTATATGTTTTAGTGTTTTTTTAATTATTTTTCGTACATTTTTCATAAAATCTGCTGAAAATATAGTTATTTTACAAAAGTAGTAAGGTTTTATTAAAAAATTGTTTACTTTACACGATTGTAAATTGAAAAACAAAACAAGATAGCAATAATTTTGACATCCTGTCAAGAGTTTATACTACCCCAAACTGTTTATTTAATTTTCAAACAAAGATTAATTTTTAGAATATTTTTCTGGCATTTATTTAAATATTATAATAATGTATTTTGCTTAAAATAATATACTGAAAATATAATTATTTTTAGAAAAACGATTTTACTAAAAAATTCTTAAAAAATTTATAATGTAAAAATCTGGGAGGGATATAAATGACATTTGCATTGCTTGTAATTTGCTCATAATGTTTTCTCTGATTTTTTCTGCTTTTGAATATTTCTATAAAATACAAATAAAAATATATTTTTGAAAAAACTTTCGTTTACTCTTCTAACATTACAAATAATTAATATACTTTTTGAAAACGAAACTAAAATTAATATATATTAAAAGATGAAAATATTTCTATCAAAGGGTTTGTCAGTTGACCAATTAAAAGTTTCCGAGTTTTACTCACTCAACCAATAAATAAAAGGTACTATGGAAGTGTTAATAGGGGTGATAGCTCTTCTTTAAAAGAAGCACAGTATATAGGTTCTTATATTATATATATGCGGTTTCAATAGATTTTAAAAAAATAATTATTTTCTAAAATTATTTAACCTGGAATATAAAGTTTTATTATTTGTCTAAGCCAAATTTTGCTTTAGATTTGTGCTAATGTAAATGCTCTATAAAAATTATTTTGTCTTGTTTGCCAATAGAAATTATTGCCTTGTTTTCCAACTGTTATTAGTATGATACCAAGTCCTAAATAGTATATTATCAGATATAAAATATTCTTTATTGCTTTTACAATTAGTAATTGATATTTTGACAGTAGTTCTTTGCTTACTGGGATTTAAATGGTCTGTGTAGTATTATGCTTGGATATGTGTGGCCATTATTAAACTTAGCTATAATCATATGTTAATTGCAAGTACAAATGATATAAAGTCAATTGGTTTAGGAGGAAGAGGATGGTCAATTGTTTTGGAAGGATTAGAGATTTAATTAAGTGTGAATTATTGTTCTTATTATGCTTGAAGGAAAAAGTATTTTTGTGGCTATATGTAGGAAAGTTGGCAATGTTTTATAGTATTTATGGGATCAAGTAATCTCTCCCCTTTTGTTATTTGAATATTTAGCATGGATAGATTGCCTAGTGTAATATATGGGATCGAGTAATCCCTTCTTTTCTGTGTATTGAAGTATTTTTATAGTAGATTAAATCGTCCAGTTTTGATATTTGATATTATGAATTAAAGTATATGAAGTTAAGTATATTATCTCCCTGATCATTTGGTGAAGAGATTTATTCCCACCAGTTTAGTTAGTCTCAGAAGTAGACTTGGGAGTTGTTGTGTTGTTATTTATCTGATTTGAATTGTAAAAATATTTTATCCCCATGTGTTTATTGAATGTTTTTCCAGCTTGTACTATAGCCAAGTGCCAGATAATTTATTGATAAAAAGAAGAATAAAAACAGAATAGATTTTCTTGCAAAACAGCTGTAGTGAAGTTAGTTAGTGATTAAAGCTTGATTATCCATTGCCTTCTTCCATATTATGATCATATTATAACTTCATAAGCAAACCGATTAGATTGATTAGAATTAATTATTTATTCATTGACACACAGCATAATACAGACTCATGCATAAAGTGTTAATTTGAAAGATATAGAAAAATCCATCAGTAATGTATAACTTTAATTATCATTTTAAAACATTTTATAGTGATCATTTAGGTTTCATATCATTAATTTTTATCATTTAATAATCATTTGATTAAGTAAGCAAGCAAAGATAAGACATAGTTAATGAATAGAATTAATTATTTATATTTTGGCAAAATAAAACATAGTTATTTAATAGAATACTTTACTTCATGGTTGCAAAAACAAAAAAAAAATAATTAATGGAATTATTTCATTTTTCAAGATATAGTTTAATAAGAATATATTTAATTAAAGGAATTATTCATTTCATTTTGCAAGATATAATTTGGTAAGAATATATTTAATTAAGGGAGCTATTTATTTCATTTTGTAAAACATAGTTTGATATTATTCTTAAGTTTCAAACCCATTTACTTTAGTTATAGTTACTGTGCATTTGAAGTAAAATGCAAAATTTTAATTTTATTTTATAGTGTAATTAACATAGTTAACCCATGTTGTTTGTCATAGATTTATTAAGATAATTGATAACTGAGTGTTATAAAACAAAATGTTGAATATAAAATAAATTTTGTAGTTGATTACTAGAAGTGTAAGGTTATATTTCTTCAGTTCTATAGGTTTATCAGAAGTAGCTGATAACTAAAAAACCATTACATTTACAGTAAAATATATGGATTTTATTTTGGTTCATTATTTAATATTAAGAGTATAAGATGTTTCACAAATCTATCAGGATGTTTTGATAGATGAAATACGTTAATTTTGAAATTTAAGAGATCATATTGTGTTATTTATTTTTATGTAAACTTTAACCAGTGATGCTAAATAAATCCAAAATTTGTACTTATACCAATGAGAAAGAGATTTAATGTTTGCTGAACTATTTTCTTATTTTGTTAATAAATATTTTATTATTCAAAATTGTATTTAGAATTCTTCTTTGACATTCATTCGTGTTTCATATTTCCACACATGCGCACACATTTATTTTATTTAATGTGATATAATTGTATTTTCATTTAATTATGATAAACCTCCAGATATGATGATATTAATTTCCTTGATCCAAACACTGTATGAAATGCCAATTATCTACTGATTTTCTAAAAAGGGTTTTATTATTTAGTAATTGTTTAGATGATGAATTAAAATCAAAATGTGCCCGATTTCTTTCATTATCTAACTACCATTATTTAGGGTATTGCTTAGTTTATATTATTATTTTCATAATATTAAATAATATTTATTGAGAGATAGAGATTTTAGATTAAGCCATGCCATCAGTTAATTCCATGAGATCTTCAATTATTAATTTAGATCAAATAATAAATTCAGTTAATTAGGTTAGATTAGTGTGTAATTAAAAATTTAGTAATGATAGGTTTAGTTTAAGTTCATATCCAAGTTGTTATACATTATAATATTTTAGTTATTAGTTTAATTTTCTAATATGGTAGAGATTTTTCATTGCATGTGGATGATGGGAGAAGGTGAGGTATAGATTATAATTAGTTAATTTTAGCTGGTAGAACTTTACCAATTTAATTTTTGTTTAGTATAGAATTTAATAGATGTTTTATTTCCTATTCATTATAATATTTTCTCCCACATCTATTGTACATTGTACACCTCATAGACCTCTGTATCCCTCAACTGTGTTAGTTTAAGGTGAAACTTTAAGAGCTTCATTGATAGCTTTAAAATAAGATAAGATTAGTTCGATAGTTTATTCTATGTTTGATAGAATTGGCACCCCCGGGTATTTTTTAGTGATGGTGATTGGTGGTGAGGTGTTACAATATATATATAAGTTAAAGTACTTATACTCATTTAAGATTATTCATTAATTAAGTTGAGCAAGAAACATTTGTTTTGTTACATATATAACAACTATTTTTAATATTAATGGCAGAGAATTTGTTTCTTATTCAATTTTATTCAATTGTTGGTTTTTCCTTCTTTATTCCCTATTGTTATATATTATTTTATTTTTAGATATAAAAGTTTAGATATAAAAGTCAATCTTTTATGAAAATTTAATTCCAAAAGTATTTTATTCTTTTAGTTGCTGGCATAATCAAAAGACTAATAAATAATAATATTTATGATGATATATTCATTTCATGCCTATTTTTTTCTTATCTGAATTTTTTATTTTATTATAAATTACATACAATTTACATATTTTTAAGATAATTATGTTAAATTGAAGCTGATATCTTTAAGATTTAATGTTGTAAATAACTAGCTCTCTTTCAAAAATGATCCATTTTAAGTCTTAATTCTATCAATCATTATAATTTTTACAAATACATTGTGCTAGATTTATTCATGAAAAATACTTAGATTTAAATATAACCATAGTGCCAAGTTTTACAAAATGTCAAAAAATATACATACAATAAAACAAACAAACAATATTAAATAAATTGTCTTTTAATTCTGTATTAAGTAGTTAAGTTTGAATGTAATGATAATTTATTATTAATGATAATTATCATAATATATTTTCTATGTTATTTACTTTAGTAATTGGGTGTGGATCTCCTCCAGAATTAAAGTTTGGTGATTTTCTTTTGAGTGAAGATAATAAAGGTTATCCTCTTTGCAATATTGGTTATTTTTTGGAAAACTTGAGTCCAAATGCTACAAACTATATAGAATGTAATAACTGGAAATATTGGACTATATTAGATAAACATTGCATACGTAAGTTTAGACAATATGGAACATTTTAGATATTATGATTTTTTTTATATAAAAAATATTTAAGTTTTTTTGGTTTAATTTTGCAAATGCATTTGCCAAGACAACAATTTGTTTATTTCTAGATTTAAAATCTTTTTAATAATTTTTAAAAATTATTCAATAAATTTACTTTAAAGTAAAGTACACCTGGGTCTCTTTTTACGCGGACTTATTTAACATGATTTTGAAGTTATGCGATTCGTGCTTCACCAGAAGTCGAACTCCAATAATGTGCTATTCCTTTAAATAATAAATTTCGTGCACTTACATCATATTGAAAGTAATAGCACATTATTGGAATTCGACTTTCATCTTAGTAATTTCAATATTTTCAGTGCTTTATAATAGTAAGATTTTACGCAATAATGAAATTAAAATCATGATTTCCACATTTTATGTATACACACATTAAATTTTACAAGATTATAATGTAAATTTTTTCAAACATTGTGCATGTTAATTTTGCATTTTAAATCATATTCTGTTTTTGCTTTTTAAAAAAGAACATAATCAATTATTATTTTCTTATTAATGACACTAATCATTAACGTGCTCTTAAATTCCAACGAGAGCTAAATGGTTGTATGTCTGGATATTGCAAGCTTCATAAACAATTAATAAAATCATCATCTCAAAGATTAATTACTAATTATGTTGTCACCAGAAAAACATTGACACAACATGAGTGTGAAGTTGGTGCTAGTTGTTTGCAAACGAACGTGTTTTTCGGCAAATAGCTATAATAATTAAAACGTGTATAAAAAATATAAATTACTGTACTGTAAATTATGCATAAAAATATATTATTTTGAATAAAATTAAATATTATAGTTAAAAAAAGTTTGTCTTGTATCAATTTTTTTCAAATTTGAAATTTTTTATTAGTCATATTTTATTTCCTTATTTTTTTTTTTTGCACGAATTTTAAAGTAATTTTACGTTGGTGCTTTGCTTTTACATGAATTTTGAAAAATCACAGACCACACACCCCCTTTTTCAATGTAAGTTACGTCTATTTTTGCATGATTTCATTTGCGCATGTTTTCTGAGGAACCTATCTATCGCGTAAAACGAGACCCAGGTGTAATTAAAATGAATGTAATAGTTTGCTCAATGGGGTTTTATTTTACAGTTATTCTTTTTAAAAAGTTAATATTAAAATTATTCACTTTTCTTTTCTCTAGAAAGGAAAAAAACAAATCAACAGTGTGATTTAATAAATTGATTAAACTATAAAAGTAAAAATAAAACACATCTGACTCAACTAAGGTTCATTAATTTCTAATATTTTTATTATGAGTTTTTTAAATTTTATTTTTAAATATGAGAAATTACTATGGTAATTTATTTGCTGAGCTGGAATTTTTTAGTGTGTAAAATTACATGATTAAAAAAAGGCTAGTAAATAAATCATAACTCTGATAAATAATCTTTTGGAGTCGAGATATTTTAAAGAACTCTGTCATAACTTTGTTCATGCAGATATAGACTAAAAAGTTATTTTACATGTATTTATTTAATGGTTTGTAATGCTTTTATGTATATGTTAAAATTCTTACATATGTAATGCTAGAAAACAGTTATAAACAATTGTGCATTATATATGTGGTATATGCTGAAATACACACACATATAAAGTTTAAAAATAAGATAAATTTTAATAAAAAGTAAAATTAAAACTTATCAAATCAATAGATAAAAGAACTGCAGTTTTACTAAAAGATTAATTATAACCTGAGGAAACAAATTAATTATTTAAAAAGAGATTGAAATGGAATTTCATTAAAAACTAATTAATAAATAGCAATTAACAAATAGAAAATTTTACATATACCTATGCATCTAGAAATATACAATAATATTAGATAGTGTTACCAGGAATTGAATAAATAATCAATTGCAAGAGGAATTCTCATGATAAATGATAATAAGTAAACAATTGGTTTAAAAGAGAAACCAAGAGACACTCATGGAAGCTACATGTGAGCAGATGTACCTGCTTCAGCATGGTGCTTGATATCATCATGTGTTGGCTTAGATAGTTTCCACTATGGAGGCATAGATGTTCCAAAGCAAGTCATAAGACTTAATCACTAGCCTTCATTATTATTTTAATATGCCTTTGGGACTGTAAATATTTATACTTTAAACAATTTGTTAACACACACACACACACATATATATATATATAATATTAATATTCTTGTGTTTATATTATTTATGTATTAAACTATAATCCCAAGTCATTGCAATATTATTATTTTTACCAAGTGAAATTTATATAAACCTATGTCTGTTTGGCAGCACAGGGATTGTGCCCAGATTTAGAATAATTCATAAATATTTTGTTTCATTTTTAAAGCAGAATATGCATCTAAGTATGTTTTAAGTTCATGTTTTATGGTTCCAGCATAAACTTCATTTTTGAAAATATAATAATTATTTTTTTTGCATTTTATTTTCCACATTTTGTTATTACAATTCTTTTTAAACTTATATAAAGACTTTTGTAGTTTTATTACACTGTAGTATATATTTATATCTGTTTTAATATCATATAAAATACTTTAAAAAAAAAAAAAAATTAAAACTGCATTTTCTCGTTAATTGTAAATAAATTTGAGAACTAAATCGAGTGATGTTTGACTAAAATTGTTTTTGATAAAATTAGTCCCAGTGTTTGATTCTTTTTTAATAAGATTTATTTATTTATTAGTTTGCATAATAAAAAAATTCATTGACAGTTATATGATTGTTGTTGAGATATACATATTAGAGGAAAAAAACTATAATATTACATTTATGAAATTAAATGCAAACATACAATTGTCTTTTATGATGAAAAAAGATGCTTCTTTCTAGCTGTTGAAAGCCAGAACCAACTACAAAAATGTCATGTGAGGGGTTGTAGAGATCAGATAGGTTCATCAGTGTGTGACCAGATAGAATTGAAGATCTCACCCTGTGTTAATAATTGGTCTCTCCTTTTAATGAGGCACAGGGATTTTTCCATAAATTGTATTAGATTGCAGGGTGATGAATCCAGGACCAGGTGATATCTAAGAAGCCAAATAGAATGATTTAGAAAGATGGCTCTTCTGATGCCTGGGAATCTACCTGATGCAATACAACCAGCTATATTGAATAGCTGGGACTAGTTAAGATTAAATTTTTTTAAATAAATTTAGTCTCACATCATTTAATCCTCTACAATCATTCAAAACATGAGGCAGGTATTCAGGTCCCACTTACAGATGGAGCATGTAAGTTCAATTTTACAAAACCCTTTCCTAGATGTCAAAAATTATTGGTTGGTAGAGAGTTCAGGTTTGTTTTTTAAGATGAAGTCAATGAATTTGGATACAAAATACTATTCTTTTAATTTTGGTATTAGTTTATCATTAGACAGACCAAGAATAGTAGGGGGGCAAGTCAAATGAGGATTCATTAATTTAAATACCTCACAATATGTAAATTTGTTATCAAAATCATGGGAAGCTACATTGATATATTGGGCAGAAAGGTTAAATAATTTCTTTAACCAGGATTTTCAATGATATGGGGGAGGTTTGTCTGTAGGAGCAATATCTTTCACTAAAGCAAGACCCGATAACTTGATTTTAAAAATATGGATGATGTTGAAAGTTCTTTTGAACCTTTGTGTTACTATAGCATGCAAGCTCAGACCATTGAATGCTTTGTGATTTTGCATCTTTTGCATGCTAATAATAACCACTTTTTTATCCAGAGCAAGTAGAGCATAAAGTATTAATATGTGAAATAAACTTTTTTGTGAAGGATTTAAAATAGGGAGATAATAGTCTATTCATGAGGAAATGAGGGAGTTAAGGAGCATCACCTTGTCACAAATTGATAAATATGACCCTTTTAATGCATCAATAATTGTCTTGGAAAAGAGCAAAAGATAATCTTGCAATGATTTCTGTATCACATTGGGGGAGAGGTAGAAAGGGAAGCCTAAAAAGGGATGGAGCTTCACAGTAAACTGAGATGGAACACACTTTCCTGATAAAATTCTCCATGCAGATTACTTTTGAGGATTGAATGATAATTTTGAATTCGCTGAAAATTAAAATCTGTTCCAGCACTGGTAAGAATTTGGGGGAAGGAAGAATCATGACAACATCATCCAAAAATGAGAGAAGCCTAATTTCATGACCAAGCACCAGACAAAAATCCCAGGGAACCTTGCCTCAGTTTCTCTAATTAATGGATTAATGTATGCTATAAACAATAGGACACTCAATGGAGAGCCCTAAGAAATAGAGATGGAAGGTCTAAAACCAGGGACTATCTGACCATTGAGTGTAACCTGCATCTCCCTATTATTCAGGAGGTTCTCTAACATGATCAGTTAAACTTTAGAACTTCATACTCACTTAAATATTTAGCAGTACATCAATCCTTATGGAGTCAAATAATGTCATGAACTCCAATTAAATGACAGTGGATCCAGATTTCCTCTCCATTTTTATATAGTCATTCAATAATTTAAATAGGCTTACTGTATCCCCAGTTGAGCTCTTTTTTGAAAATTGGGCAGAGGATATATTCCCCAAGATCTGATTCTGGATCTTGTTTTTGATTAGCTCCTCTATGACCTTAATTAATAGAGAGGTCATAGAGATGGACCTGATGTTAGAGATATTAGAAGGGCTGCTTCTCTTCTTTATGAAAGGCACCAATGGAATCAGGTATAATCCAGCAATGTTCAAGCAACTGGAGGCCAAGGTATCCAGAAGATTGCCTACAATTGGAACAGTAAAGTGGGCTAGGTGTAGCAAAAGAAATCTAGGAAGTCCAGGGTGAGTTTTTTCTAGGAAGGATTTTAGTTTAGAAAGGCTCTGTTGATGGATAATATCATGACTTTTATAAGGTCAATTACTGTAAGTGATTCTAATGTTAGGTACTGATAGCAGCCTGAAATTTTTCCTGAAAAAATTTATAAAGGATCATTAGCATCAGGAAACCAATGAAGTTGACTTCACTTGAACAATAGACATAGGTGTCATAAGTTTTTGCTTAGCACCCAATGTCCAGCTTATGTGGCCTCTTGTTCAAGCATGCCTTTTGGCTAAGAATATCTTAGTTCTTTTGATGTCAATGATTTCAGCTAGCATCCTTTGTTTCTTCTTATACTGATTCTTAAGGTCCTGAATGCTCTCAATATTCGAGGATGAGGATGGGAACAAACTCATTGCAGTGTGACTTGATTCTGTATTTTTTAATAATCTAAAAGGACCCTTTTGATTATGGGTATAATTGTTGGATAAGGCTTTGAGGATTTCAGTATATGTGAGCCATGCATCAACTGTGGCATGAGGTAACAGTTTGGTTTTGTGGAAATATATGTAGGTCTCAGAAAAAACTGCCTCTGGGATGGTAAATTTATTAATCATTCTGGACATTCTTGCTAATCCATCTTTATGATAAAACAGTCATCCTAACTGAATATGTATTATAGATATATCTGAAAAAATTACTTGTCTAAGAGATAGATGTCTCAATTTGGAAGCGAATGTCTGGTGAATAATACACCAGATTAATCAACATGTATTGTTTTGTATAAAAGGAGTATGCATTCTAAAGAAAGAAACCTTGAGCTTACATACATTGCATGTTAATCAAATGGATCAATCTATTGTCAAAAGTGTGATAAGGTAGATTGAAATTACCTAGTAGGAATGTGGATGAAGAATTAGAAGCAAGGGCCACATTGATGATGTTTATCACTTTGAGGATTGTGCTGTTGCTGTTCTGCAAATACAAGTATATTACATTTAAACCTGTATTCCCAAAGAAAAAATTTATTATAACACATTTCTTGTCTATATGGATTAGTTTATAGTATGTAAATTTAGATTAATGGTTTATCATGAATCCTACACTGCCAGAGGTGATGATGCTATGGAATAATGGAATTAACCAAGGGAGATCATTATCTCTGCAATCTTTTTCTTGCTGTAAATGTGGAGCTTTGTTTCTGCAAAACCTATTAGGTCCAGTGACTTTTGCTGGAACAAGCTTAGGATGGCATAGGCCCTCTGCAATGAGTTTAATGCTCTAATGTTTATCCCTATTATTTTAATTTTCATTAAGAAATTATTGGATTCTGTGAGTGTTTCCCTTCTATGATGTCACAGACAGGCAAGACCCATTCCATCAAAATGGTAGGGAGGTCTGATGAAACAGTCACAAGAACTGTGGCACTGTCAGACAGATCTGGCCAACCAATTGACTTTGAAATGCCCAGTCCATTCTTAACTGCATTTGCCTTCTTTTTTATTATGGATTTCTTCAATGTAGATGATTCATTTTTGGAGCCACAAAAGGTGCTGGGTCACTAGATGTCTCATTCAAAACAATATTGAGCTCATCCATAATTGCAGATGGTTTTCTTTTTTCTTCCTTTTGATCAATCTTGGAATTATTTGAGGTAATTTGGAGTTCATCAAAATGGGAGTAGGCATAGGTACCATATCACTTTGCAGAGTTTTATAACTCCAAGAAGAGTTTGCACCAGAAGATACATTTCCAGATTACATCAGAGCCCAGTCTGCTGGCAAAACATTTTTTAATTGCTGTAACTGGTAAGAACAGGACTGACTGGATTGAGTCTCATGGTGGATCAAATCTTTAGATTTAATTTTATTATTAGATTGATTACCTAAAATGCTAGGGTAGACTGAATGAGGGTCTTTATTAGTTTGGGGGATCTGAAAAGCTGATCCAAGCAGGCATTTATGGAATCTGGAGTTTCTGCCTTTACATTCACACATATTTTCCTGGGGCAATCTTTAATCAGATGATCCCTGCACTTACAAAGATAACATGAGGAAAGTCCTTGAAATTCCACTACAAGAAAAAACCAATCCACTTTAAGAAGGAGGGAATGTCTACAGTGGTTATGTTTTTGCAGAGATCTATGTGGAATGTGGCTGTATTAGACAGCATGTGAGAACCCACACTTTTTTCATACAGATATTTAAATTCAGAGATCTTTCCATAGTTGTATAACAGGAATTGCAGGTTTTCAACTTCAAACTCTGGAAAACAGTTCCTAATGGTTACCTTTAGCTGATTTTTTAATATCTAGATCAATCTAGCAAAGTCAAAAGTCATCAATCCTCCTATAATTGTTTTTGAAAATAGTTTTAGATACAGTGGAAGAAAATTCAAGGATCCAATAGCATTTATTTGCATAATGGTAAACTCTGGTAATAAGCTTCCAATTATCATTAAGTTTTAAAGTGTTATAAAGTAAATTGATTGAAAATTTCATGGGTTTAATATCACTAGACATCACTGATATGATTAATATGAGTGGGTTCTGAAATTTTTTAAAAGATTTAAGAAAAATGTTGAGGGACTGATTAGTTGAATTTATCATTAATATTTTTATACTCTTCCCATGAAGGTATGTTGGCTGCAGGACATTTATTAACACTAAGGGAGTTTGGAATCCTATCATCAAGAATGGCCTCATCTATTTGATCATCTGAATCATATATTTCTTCATATACGGTTGAAGAATAGATTACAGAAGGCTTATAAATAGGTGAATTTGACTCTATCCTGGCTTTGACTTTCTGTGCATAAGTTACTTTGGATTGAACTATATTTGATACTGCTGGTTTTTGATAGGAAATATTATCATCAAGTTTGTCCAGTTGACTATTAATCACAGGAAAATCATGCCACAAATTAGTTTTCCATTTAGTTGGGATATTCTGCTTTGAGCAAAATTATCAGTTTTATCATTTAATTTGAATCCTGTATAGGAGTTATTTACCACTTCATCTCCCTATCTTTAGTATGGTTACTTAAAACCATCTTGGTATTAAATATAGGTCGTTTCTGTGGTTTGATTTTCAAGGTCTGATTTATTTAACCTTGAAATTATAGGAATCTCTATTTAGATTAGCAATAAACTTTTTTGATTTTTCCTCCATTTTTGAGATATCGGAATCACTGATCAGCAGGAGAAGACAATTCCAATTGTATCTGATTTATCATTAATTTTTTGAATCACTATATTACAGTCTTTTTGGTAACATATTGCTGAGTTACCATCAATATTTTTGATCAAATTGTTTATTAAGAATTTTCTTTGGTAAATCATCAGCACAGTCTAGCTGGATGTCTAAAGCAAGCAAAATAGAATTGCTGACTTTCAATGTTATTATAGACAGAACAACCTGTTTATCTATTATAGTATTTATCTGATGAGTTGGCATTTATAAGTGAATAGCCTTTTTTCCTATGAATTTTTGCTTTGAGAGGTTGTAGCCAAGTTTGTCAGCATTGTATATTGATTCATTAAATTTTCCAACTAAGAGATCATTGCCATCATCAATAATTTCTGAATTGTACAATTATCAGTCAACTCATTGATTCCAATGACAGTATGGTCAAAATTGATTGATTTTCAGCAGAAGTTACAACTTTTGCTAAATTCACTACAGGGCCTGAGACAATAGTAGAAATGTTATTGTGAGAATCTGCTATGTTAAAAATGGAGACATTATCAAAACTGTCTATTTTGGGAGATGAATTAAAAGAGTTATCATCTAACTTCACTTTGCAGTGTTCAAGATTGTTGTTACCATAATTATTATTAATTGCTTTCATTTTTTTAGGTTTAATTACTAAGTTCTGAGTTCTTTGATAAATTAGATGTTACAACCTCTGCTAAATTCTCTATAGATCTGGGGCAACAGTAGATACGTTATTATGAGAATCCATGGAGATCTTATCAAAACAGTCTGTTTTTGGAAAGGAATTGAAAGAGTTATCATCAGACTTTACTTTATAGTGTTCAAAAATATTATTACCAGAATTATTATTAATTGCTTTCATTTTTTTATATTTAACTACTGAGTTTTTTGACAAGTTGGGTTTTTCTACTTAGGAAACGATATCATTATCCATCATCATATTTGATACTGTACATTCTTTTAAACCATTTCCCATTTTTACAAGACCAATATATTTATTCAATATTTAATCCCTTCACTCCTTTCTTTTCCTTAGTCAAACCAGCTAAATGTAATAAGAGGTTCTGTGGGCCACTTAGTGCTCAAACATCTTTTGTCAGTTTTAGTCAGAAGAAAAGGCAGTTTTGACTCAACAAAGTTTTTTATTTCAATTAGAAACAAAGAAAATTTTAATCTTGTAAAATCTAGTTTGGTTGAATACATTTTTTTTTTTATTCATTAACAAAGCTAGTGTAAATAAATATCATAATTTTTCAATTTGTAGAATAATGATTAAATACAATATTTTAAATAGAAATTAGCTGTAATAAATCTGAAAAGGTCCTTCCCCCATTAATGATGTAATATCTGGAATAAATAATTTGTTCAAACATATTTAAATTTTAGTTTATTTGGAAGCATATTTTTTGTTTGTTAATGTCATATCTCATCTTGCCTTTACATAATGGATTAATCCAGATTTTGTCTTATCTAGATTGAATTGAGTATTCATCACCATGAACCTATGCATATATAGATAGATAATGCATAGACAATAACAAACAGAAAAATAGGCAATGATGTTCACTGAATCTGAATGTTTCCATTAAGAATGAGGATCTGGCAATAAATAGTCAGTCTTTTTGAAAGTAATGTCAGACAACTACTGCCAAATCTGAACTACAATATGTACCTTCTCCAGAGAACTACCATCAAACCTGAAAAATAGAATACACATTTATCAGACAATAGTTATCGAAGCTAAATGATTGATGCAGTGGGGCAAGTGCATCTTCAGAATTGAAAGGTGCTAGAACCAAATTTAGGCAAGAGGCAAGCTGTCATAATACAGTCACAAGTATCATCATACCTATTCATAAGGCAGGTTGCCAAAATATATCTAGCAGTGGTAGGAAATCTATAAGATCATGTGTAGTCTCTTTTTGCATTGTTCATTAAGAAGTAGGAGCTAAACTTTACCAATAGCAGCAGGTGGACTATAGCCATTGTAAATATCTTGTACATATGAGTTTATATGTGTTTTCATATATTAGAAACATATTTACACATATCTGTATTCTCATTCATTTGTATTTATATGAGTCTGTGATTATTAAATCATGTATATAATCCAGACAAAACATAATAGTTATATAAATAAAATGTTATTTAAAATGGTAGATATTGAAGCAGTCAGATCTAACTTTGATCTGAGCTTGATGAGATTCCACCTTTAACCGAGTTCAAACCCTGTCACTAACAGTGAATATTTCCAAATGTAATGAAACTTTATACTATCTGCAAGATATGTTATTTTCAGTTAAAACAGGTTATTATTTAAATATGTATTGAAGCTAATTATATTATGTTTAAATTTGTTAATGTTATTAATTACCTCGGGATAAAATATTCATAAAAAATATCTATTTTAATTACGTGGATTCTTTGTATATATTTGTAAATAGTTAAATATATATTCGTTATAAAGTTTTATTACATCGGAATGTTTTATTTCATATTTTACCATTTTGTTCAAATTTATATGATTAAAAGTTACATTCTTTCGATAAGCTTTCAGATTGTCTTTTCCCAAAGACAATAGGGAATCTTTTATTAATTAGTTAAATGATCAGTTAAAACTTTAAGGATGGTGCTAAATTAAAACTGTTTGTTCAGATTTTACAAATTCATTTTTAAAATAGAAAATGAATTTAAAGTTAATGGATTTGAAAGTCTTATTGGAGGAATGGATTGGAAATCAATTAGAGAAAATTTTGGTTTGGTAATAATTTGAAAGCTTTAACCTTAAGGCATCAAAGTCAGAATAAGCAGGAAACCATAGGAAAGGATATAAAAACCCTGGAAAAGTTCCCATAGGGAGCCATTACTATTAAATTAAAAAGAGTTGCCACCAGAAGTTACAGTCAGTTTTAATTATGATTTTTAATAGTATTTTCAATATGGTATGCAGCTAACTTCGGGGATCTGATTGCTGGACCCTGAAGTTCTCCATGCATCTTCAAAATGTTGCTGCTGAACAGAAGTTTTCAATACCATTCATAAGCTGCTGAAATACTGAAGGAAACTAATCCACAAAATGAAATTCACATGAATCAAGTGCACACCTACATTGTCTCCAAATCCAATCCCATTCTATATTCCTGAATCAATGAGCAAGCCATGGAAGGACTGGTAATCTTTTATTTTATAAACTGCAACTTTCTGGTCTGTTCATGAAATTTATCTCAAACCATAATTTAAGTTAACTACTGTCTAAATTTCTCTATTTATTTTATAATGTGTTAAATTTTGTTACAGTAATTCTCTATTCTATTATCTCTAGTCTTAAAATTAATATATTGTTAACTTTCTTTTCTTCTACTATGGCAGTTTATTTTAACTAACTTTAATTATATTTATTTGAATGAATATTAATATCATTTATTTGTGATAATATGCCAATAATACTTTCAACTCGATAATAATCTCTTTCATTTAAACTCACCCTAATAAAATAATATTGTATTAAATTTTATAGCTTAATTATTGCCTGTTAGAACTAAATTAATATGGTTCAATTAATTATCGAGTTGAAGGATTGATTGTTTGATAATTTTTTTACCAATGGCTGATAAGTATTATTAGCCCATTTTATAACCTATGCTCCTGGCTATTTTATTTAAGTTTCACAAACTTATTTATTTATATTGATCACATTTATTAATGTTTTACGAAAGGTTAATAAGGAAAATAAAATAAATATATTCTAATTTAAATCTCGTATTTTATATTATTATTCAGGGAGGGCATGATATAAAGGGTATTATTATTATAATTATATAGTTGCAATTAAGCACTTTTGCTCCGAATAAGTTTGATTTTAATCTGATATGATCAGGTCATTACGTTAGGCATCTGTTATATAATTTGGGCTTTATTAATCAAATATGATGATCACTGTATCATCACCGTTCTGAATGTTGCTAAAGTGAGCCACTCTTTTGCTTCTCAGGTTTGTCATTTCAGTGATATTATTGATATTTTAAATATATAGAAAGAAATCACTTCCTCACACATCGCTATATTGGAACACCAAAGGTTCATGGCTGTGTCCCGACCTGGCTTTCCCAGTGTTCCATGGATATTTCATAGGGCAGAAAGAACTGGTTAAATACAAGCTACCCTTTATACTTCTCAAATCACCAACAAAACATTTTATTTCTTATTTGTTTTGCTGCTCGTAATGTGTTAGTACCATTTTATTTCTTATTTCAAATAAAGGCCCACTCTCCTGCTTTATAAATCGTAATGAATTGATTTCATTAAAATCAAACGTAAATATTTATTGATAATTTTAAATAATTTTCTTTGATAAGTATTGAAGTTATACCCTACGTATTTATCATGCTTTTCATGAATTGATTTATGGATGTGTGGAAAATGAATCTCACATCTTTCTTACATAAAATTAGAATTATATTTTCTTTTCCAAATAAAATACCAGATAATGAATAATATATATAATTTGTTCAGCACAAATGCCATAAATACCTTTATTTACCTTTGTTTACTTTGTCAGGCATAGACCAATATATTTCTTAAATATTTACATATTAATTATTGGCATATGAGTACGACTGCCATTATTTATTGTACACTGTAATTCATGCTCCAAAGACTAGAGATAATTTGTAATCCTCATCATAAATGTGAACCAATATTTGCTTATTATTAAATATTTTATATACATACTTGGTTTGTTTATTATTTATTAATTGGTTTTAAATATTCATTCTCACTGTTTGTATTGGCAACCCAAATATACATATGTAAATTTATTCAGAAATATTCGTAGTCATTTTATCATACACTAGTTAGAGTCAGATAAGTGGTCTCAGTAATCATCACATTCGTTAAGCTCGTTCATGGTACATGGACTCATACTGTCAATATGTATTATCCATTAGGTTTTGATCTGAGCATGTGAATTGGGTTCGAATTCAGTTTAGTCTTTGATATAATTCTTTGGTTTAACTGGATTTAAAGTCCGGTTTTGTCATTCAGGTCATGTTGGGTGGAAAATATATTTGACCGGTACAATATGTATATAATTTATTAAATGTCAATATTGAAGCAGTCAATCTAAGCCCAAGATTGAGCTTCATGATTGTATACACTCACCAATTACTAACCTAAATTCAAACCTTACATCCCACCCCACTCTTTTATTTATGTATGTATATTTTATGTATATATTTTTGAGAAGCGTGTCTAAAATTATAAATCTAGCTTTTTAATATTTTTATTATTATTAAATTTTTTCCTATTAAAAGTACATAGGTGTGGCTCAGATGTGTGTATATATATATTGAAGCATTTTGCCTATCTGACTAGGCTTCTATATGCATATAAATGCATGAGTTGATCAAGTTATGCAAAAGAAGAAAGTTGTATTCTATTTCTAAAAAACAACTATATTTCCTGATCAACTCGGCCTAGAATTGTTACGATTACAATTGTGAGCTATCAATGAAATCAGTTTTTAATTTATTTGAAAGGCGCCAGGATTTTGTAAGAATCCACTGAAATCGTCACATAACATCTCGCAAATTATAAATTAAAAAAAAAGATGCTTTTAAAAGTAATCGGTATTATATTTTACCATGAATTAGAATTATTTCCTAAATATTATTATTCCTGGAACTTATTAAACATATTGGAGAAGGTAAATTATATTTTTAAATATCACTAAACTAATATTAATAAACATTAATATTTCTTATTAATAATGCACAATGAAAAAGGTTGATAAAAGTAAAATCTCTTTTATTCTAATAAACTAAAAACATTTTAAAGTTAAATTGTGAATTAAATAAACTGGAGAGAACACACGCTAATCCAGACATGAATCCATTAACAAAAAAAATAATAGTTACACAATTAATGAAAGTTCTTGGGTAAACAAGAGTCTCTTGATCAAATAAAATGAAAGTCTATATCGAGGTCCTATTATAAGCATAGGTAGTTGTCTTGAACGTGTAATGTGGCTGCAAGAGGCACTGTTTCTGTGTCAATACACAAGCATTCAGTTTACAGGGCCAAAAGCAGCGTTTCTCATTCCAGCCGCTAGATGGCGCTGATTGCAACGTGTAAGTAGATTTACCTTATGTCATCTGCTACCAGAAACAAACAATAAACCAGTGGCACTATTTGCCAGGCATAAGCAAATTTAGCTTACGTCTGCTAACAGTGACTACCAAGAACATTGGATGACCCATTGCCGGCGCTGTTGCCATGCAGAAGCACATTTAGCATACAATGTTGGCTAACAGCAACTACCAAGAATATTGATATTCACTTGGCAGTGTCTATGCATGTACTTAATACAAAGATAACATATAATGTGAAGGTGTTAATAATGTAGAAGGCACAGCTATTTAAATCTACTCTAACCAGTAATAATGTTACATTCTCTTTCACCTTCTTGTAAATCGATGTATTTTAAATTATTTGTTTTTAAAAATCGATCTTTTTTTAAAATTATTTTTTCTAAAAATGGGTTGTTTTTAAAATAATAATTTTTATGACTTCTTTTTTATGGCAATTTTTCTTTCTTTCAACACTATTAAAAATCGGTCTTTTTTTTTCTTCCTTTTTTTCATATGTCATAGCATCGGCCGGGACGCGAACCCACACCTGTCTCCAACCAACTACTTGCTTGCAAGGCGGGTGCGATGACCTCTTGGCTAACAATGCTTGACAGTCTCGAAACTGCGTTATTTTAAAAGATGATTGTAAAACTTTTTTTAAAAAACTAATACAAATTATATTTCATTTTCAATTATTCTTTTGCAATCATGTTATTTTCAAAAGGTTTTTGTTCTTAAAACTAAACAAAATAAACCACACATTTAATAGAAAACAACGCTTTTTTTTTTATTAACGTTAAGATGCTACAATGAAACATTGATGTGCCTTAACAAGTAATAATGCGTGCTGTTATGCACAAGCAATAATTCGAAGATGATTCATTTCTATCCATTCATTTTTACAATATCTTTAACCAAGAGAATTTTTCTGATCTGTTGTTTTGAACTTGTTTCTGTGCTATGCTTCTCTTATTACAATTGTTTTAAGTTCTGTTATTCTATTTCTAAAATTCATATTTTAACTAAAAACCGCATATTGCAGTTTATAGAGATTTTGATCTGTTTATCAAAGAGTTTCGTTCACAATAAATATTTTTAAATTACTTCAAAAAAAAAAAAAAAAAACCAAACTCTCCTTTAAATATATTAAAATATCTATTCAGTTCAAATTTAAAAAAAGTTAACTGTACAATTTATGTATGCACACACATGAATTATTTGTAATATAAGATCTAAATAACTAAACTCTACTTAAGTGGTCAATCAAAAAGCAGATTTTATTACTCTAACAATTTCCTGAATAAGCTCTTGATTATCATCCATTTTTCAAATAATCCATAGAAAAACATTTCCCTTTACTTAATATCATAAATGATATATAAATTTATAAACCATTTAAGTTTTACTATTTTTGATAAAAAATAAATTTATTAAAATTAATGCGTGTAAGCAATAAAGCATCAAACAGATTTTTGTGAAATAACAAACAAAATATAGGATTCATAAAATTGAAGAGTATGGACAAGACCCTTATTATCAGTTCCAATTTGCTGTGAAGAGATGTTGCTTATAAGTATATTCTACATATTATTGTATTCTTTGTAGGCTGAATAAGATGTCAGAGTATTGCAGCTTGGGTAGTGTGTGGTGATTTATTCATGAACTATCTTCAGTGTAAAAATCAAGTAGAAATATTCAAGTTGTATTTAAAACTTTAGAATCATTTTAACAACTAAAATTGTCATATACTCACAAGGAAATTTCAAAATAATATGTTTAATAAGTGTGGCAAAAGTAAGATATTACAGAGACTCAGAAAAAAAAAAGATTTAGAGCAAAATGCAAAAGCTAATGATATTATAGAAAAAAGATTCTGTTTTGAAGGAAACAACACAAGATATAAATTAATGAAGATAGGACAGTAATTTAAGAGATGAGAGAGACTGTGTCATCCACAGATTTAAGTTGCAGGTTAAAAATATATACATTTAATATCTTTATTGATGGATAGAATTTAAAATGTCATGGTCTATAAAACAAACAGATTGAGGAACTATTTTTGAAATTTGGATTGTTTTGTTTAAAAAGTTAAGAAAAAACATTGCAGTCAGCTGCATTTAATTTAAGAGCAACATAGAATGTATGAGGGTCCATTGAAATAGATATGAATGTTTGATGCTTATGTTAGGCTTGTATACTGTTAAAATTAAAACTATTAGTTCTCAAGTAATTTGGAAGACATTGCCTGTCAAAATTGGATGATCATTGAAAATTATATATGATCTTAATAGCCTAAAATTCAGAAGCCTGATAGTGCAATCATTGCCAGTACGCTATTTCTTTCTTTCATTATTGAATTAGTAATATCACCACAGCTTGTAAAATTAATGTTACTTATTATAAGAGTTTAACAATGAGATAATTTGTTCCATAATTACACTGTTAAAAGTGTTGTTAATTTTGATATAGGATATGTCGAGCTGAACGTCTAAACATTATGAAAGAATTTTGAGAAAAGTAATGGCAATACATTTTTAGTAGATACTTTCCAAGCTTAGGATTTATTAATGAAAGCTGAAATATAATTAGAATTTTGCAATGGGCCACTTTATTTACTTTATGATAGAACCATCAAAGTGAGAGTCATGTGATGCTGCATATAGTTGAGAAATGATTAATTACTTGTTCAGTAATTGAAGGTTATTGTTTTATAATGAGATAAGTACATTATCTGCAAAATCTAATGAATAAGTATTTATTTTTAATACTGGTAGAAAAAGTGTAATTAAATTTGCATTATAAAGTAAAACAAGATCAAATGAATTATTCTTATACTGCACTTTTAGAACCTTAAGTAAATAATCTATGTATATTATAATGGTCTGAAAGAAAGTGGAAGTTGCAGTCTTACCATATCTGCACTACAAGGGCGCCATCTAGGTCAATTGAACCTAGAAAATTTATATAGTAGGCAGATACATAAGTTAAGATTCACACTTTACATGTTTTATTCAGACCATCAGCCCAAATCACTAGCTCAATGGAGACGCAGAGATAATAATATATATCTTTGTTTAATTTGTATTTTAAATATGCAAAAAATTAAAAGCCACTGCCAGTAATTACACACAAACATTTATTTAAACATATATAAGATTTAAAATTATTTTAGTATCAGTTTTACATTTTAAAATTTAACTTACATTTTTACTTTGATTTTGCAATTTTAATTTACATTTTAACTTTTATAAGTTCGCACAAATGAATTTTATAAAAGTTTGTTTTTTTAATGTTGAGTATAGATCGACTACATAGATTACGCGCTCAAAAACATTTCAAAATAAACATAAATGATCAAAATATAAAGTCATTGATGTAATTGCAGAGGGAATTCACAAGAAACCCAATGGCATTCATCATAAGATGCCGCATTGACACCAATAACTAAAAAGACATCAGAATAAATACATTTTAGATATTCAACGTAAGATATCATTATTTACCAAATGTCTATATATTTTAATCAAATATGAAAACAAAAACCTAATTAAACGTGAATTAATCTATGCAAGTGTCTATGCCCAACTTGAATTTAATGCATTTAATAATTTCTATAATTAATAAAAATAATAAAAAAATGGAAATGATTTTTAGCAAACTTAAATGTAAAAAAAAATTAAACAATAATTGATTTGGAAAAGTCAGATTATAGTTCATTTTACAAAAATTAGATTTAGCTTGTTTATTAAACTTGTCAAATCTTAACAAAAGTTCTTAATTACTTTTAAATTTTAAAATTGTTCAGTTCAATAGCTTACAGTAGAAGAGTTACAGTTCTTGGTGCCAATTCCAATGATGTCCCCATTGGAAGACCGGTCTGATATTTTGGAGGTGACCTTAGCTGGTTCCATTCCAGTATCACAGTCATTTCATTTTTAAAATAGAGAGATAGGGTGATATGTGCGTCTTATCACACTTCTCAAAAACAATCAGGCTGGAACTGTCTGGCACTGTCCTTAATTTCAGTATTTTTTCTTTTATAATCATCCTCTGGATTCAACGAACAAAACGTCACTAATCCATCATTTTCATTAGGGTACAAGCTGAGGCTTGGTGCTTCCATTGGTCAAGCTAATTCTTTTTATTCTCTTATCTATATCTTTCCTCTGACTTTTTAATTATATAAGAGCCCTAAGGGCTAGTTTGCTTTTTGATAATTAATAAACAATCATTTCCATTTACAAAAATATTTTATCTTTTTCTTATACTTTTTCTAAAAAAGTACATTCAAATACCTTTTTTTTTTATTTAAAAGAGAAACAATTTTTAAAGTTTTGCATCTGTGCAAATATATGTTTAACAAGTCTTTAATTTTAGCTTTTAATAAATTTATTTTTATTTGCAAACTTAAAGATTTGATTTTAAATTAATGTAACGGCATATTTATATACCGTTACAATATATAAAAAAATTGATAGAATTTTTTAGTTGGATAAGTACAAAATACTTTAGATCCAAGGAACTATAAAGGTAAATCCTACTTTATAGTTAATACTGATTGATAATTTGGAATTAAGATAAATGTAATTTCTATCAGATCTATGAAAATTAAAACAGGCAAAACTCTCCATACAGTAGTACTCCTCAGTGCCAACTAGAGTAATCAATGGATGTCAGAAGGCTTGTGCATAAAATCCTCATCTAGTGCCTACTCATCCAAAATCCTCATCATAAATATGAGTTTTGCCTGTTTTAATAACAGTTATGTGTAGCATAAGAAATGGTGATCATGTGATGTTTAGTGATCTATGAAATTTTTTGTAAAGTTGAACTAAATCTCAGAAAAGCACAATTAACAATCTCAAGTTGAGACCAAAAATAGAATGCCATTTTTATTATATGTCTAGTAAAAAAAAGGTATTATAAAGGTTTTTAATAATATCTGGAAACATTCTATATGCATAGTGGGTAAATGTACACAATGTTATTGTAGATGATTGCAATAATAATTGAATATTAAATGTGTAATGAAACCACTGATGGTATGGAAAAAATAGGTTGGATATCTAGCTTCAAGAAAACTTAGAAGATAAAAGGTTTTTTAAAGAAAATTTTCAAAATTGATTTATAAACATATTAGAAAAAAAAATCTGTAATTCACCACGAATCAATATATCATGTAAACAGTTGTTGCAAGTATGAAAATCTACTTAAGTAATTAAGGATGGCAATACATTTGTAACCTCCTGAGTGTAGACAATTTCTTGCATTAAATCAAATCTTAATGATTAATCAAAGTAAATAATAGTTTATTAGTTGATATTGTGAAATTGGTAAATATTTAAGTGTCTCTAAGGGTTAAATATATAAAAATTTGTCTATTTAGAAATTCATTTATAGATTCATTAAACCACCTAATTACTCACAAACATTATATTAAAAAATCTGTAGAGATTATAACCAGTAAATAAATTCAAGTATATTTATTAACTCCTTTAAGTTTTCCACTGTTTTCTGTTTGATCACAACCCCATAAGTTAATAATTGTTGAAATCTACCAAAAAATGCTATGATACATCATAATGAGAATTCTAGAGCGGTCTTCAACCCTTGGTCCATGGACTGGTGCTGGGTGACAGAAGTTTTTTACTGGTCCGCTGTAGACTGGCAAGAAAGTTAGTAATAACAGAATAATAAGAATTTAAACTTTTAATTAATGTAAACAATTTTTATTTATTTTTTCATCTCATTTTTACCCAATTAAAAAAAAAGAAACGAACAAAAACAAAATCTAATCAATCATACATAAATTAATTTGTTTTTCTAGTTATCACAGATGTTTATTGGGGGGAGGGGATAAAATTAAATTTTTTATTATTTTTCTAAAAAAATTCAAAATTAAAAAAAAAATATTTTTTTTTATTATACAAACTCCATATATATATACACCTTTACCCCACTTAGCGATTGTCTACTTAGCAATATTTTGCAACAGCGATCATCATCAATTTGTACCCACTACTTCGATGTACAATCGATTATTCGCTATAACGATCGGGAAAAATTAAAACAATAAATAAATTTGGCAGCCATCTTGAAATTTGCATCACAGATGACGTCAGAGGTAGCTATATTAAATTCATTTTACCCAAAAGCAAAAGTATATTATTGTAATATGTATACAGGTAATGACTTTGCTGTAATTGTATGCACATACAATATTTTATTCATAAAACACTTAAAATATCTATTAATTACTGAATCTATAATACTGTATACATCATATATAATAAATAACATAGCAAATGTTCATCCACTTTTTCTTTTAAAATACGTATATATGTTCTACAATAATATCAACAAATTAAAAATCCTTCTCATTTTTCTTTTCAAAAACTTTATTTTCTTATCTCAATACTGAACATATACAGTATATATATTTATATAATACAAAACTTCAAGTTGATTTATAATTAAATAATGTAAAAGAAAGAGTAATAAAATTTAGCAGTGGGAGAGAGATATTGAAAATGACTGTATGAAGATAATCAGTTGAAACAGAGTTTTGTATTATATAAATACTGTATATATAGTATATATATATGTTCAGTATTGAGATAAGAAAATAAAGTTTTTGAAAAGAAAAAAAAGGATTTTTAATTTGTTGATAATACTGTATACAAATACTCCAATATATAAATACAGTATAAGACAAATAAAATACTGTCATCACAAACTTTCAGGAAAACACTAAATATGAATATTAAACTGTGCGTGTGTGTTTCTTAAATACGATCTATTATTTTTTAGAACACCTGGATAATTATGTAAAAATAGTTATTGATTTTGTAACTTCATTAATAAACATATTGTTTACACTCAAGATGATTCAAATCAAAAGAAAAACATTTTAAAACGCAAATGTCGAATTAGAAAAGTTTAAAAAGAAAAACAGGTTGCATTTAATTAGTAAATCTTTCTACTCGAACGGGGGGGGGGCATTATTACATTACTAAAAATGGTACTTGTGTATAATTCAACCGATGATGTTTTTGACTTACCGATTTCCCTTCCGGTAGACATCGACGTTTTTTGCATGACAACGTTGTCATGGTAACCAAGTGACTGGCGTGATTAATCCATCAGAGAGTCAATTTTTTTTTTTCACCCACAAGATTTAAAATTCGTAGAGAGGTTTGGGAAATTTTTTGATTTTTCTGACTATTGTGATTTTGCTATCCACGGCATCACAGTTACTTTTTTGAGCTGTAAATTCGGGTAAAGTGTTTTATTTATCTGTTTATTTTAAATTTACAAAAAATTTTTGTTAATATTTCTACAATTCTGAAACTTACATTGAATTTTGTTTAATGTGTAAATAATTTATTCCGGTAAAGTGTTTTTTATTTATCTGTTTATTTTAAATTTACAAAAAGTTTTTGTTAATATTTCTACAATTCTGAAACTTACATTGAATTATGTTTAATGTGTAAATAATTTATTCTCTGGTAAAGTGTTTTTTATTTATCTGTTTTATTTTAAATTTACAAAAATTTTTAGTTAATATTTCTACAATTCTGAAACTTACATTGAATTACGTTTAATGTGTAAATAATTTTCAATAATTTTTTAAAACAAATTTGGAATATACATTACCAAATGCATGTGATAACAAGGACGCCATTAATGCCAGATTCACATTAATTCGGGTAAAGTGTTTTATTTGTTTATTTTAAATTTACAAAAACTTTTTGTTAATATTTCTACATTACGTTTTTAATGTGTAAATAATTTGAAATAATTTTTTAAATCAATTTTGCAATATGCAGTATGTTTAAAAATTACCAAATGCATGTAAAAGTGCGGTGTTTTCTGGATGCCATTAATACCAGATTTGCATTAGATCGCGTCTTTTTTATTTAGGTGTTTATTTAAAATTTACAAAAAGTTTTTGTTAATATTTCTACAATTCTCAAACTTATTTACAAAAAATATTTGTTAATATTTCTACAATTCTCAAACTTACATTAAATTACGTTTTAATTTTATTTTTAATTTCTGAATTATATCATACAGCTATGAGAGTAATACAATTTCCGGAGGCCTCCCCCGTGTATGCCGAGCCTGCAGCTCGACATAAACATCCAGAGCCCCCCCACCAATTCCAGCGCTACACGCTGCTGTATTTTAAAATTGAGAATAATATTTTGATGCATGCATGTTTATTTTTTTTTGTATTTTTTTTTACTATTTGCCTGACCTGCATCAGATATTTTTCATTTTTGAATATTTTTTAGCATGTGACCTGGATAATTCAACCGATGACATATTACCCTGAAGGCATATCAGTCTAATCTTGCGATTTTTAACGTACCATGTTCACGTGATCTGCGGACACATTTTAGCGATTACATGTGTCCGCAGATCACTTGGAGACGTTATCTTAAAAATCACAAGATTAGACTGATATGCCTTCAGGGTAATACGTCATCGGTTGAATTATACACAAGAACCCTAAAAATATACAGTAAGAAAAATAAACCTAGCTGTATGTTTTAGAAAATTAGAAGTTAGATTTTTTACTTTTAAAATAAGTTGATTTAATTCGGAATTTATCATTAACTAAAATAAGTTGATTTTTTTAATAGAAAATTAAAAAAAAAACACTTCAGTATGGTTTTTTTTTTCATTACGATGAAAACTTTTGCAGAAGAATATAAAAACTTTTAAATTCAAATTTAGTTACACTTTCTCTTTCTTTTTGCTGTTCTGTACTTTTTAAAGTGAAAATATGAATTTTTTCCCCTAGTGATATAAAACTTTTCTTTTTAGATACCGTATTTAGTCATCATTATCATGAAAAAAATCAAGAAAATCTTTGAGCTTGGAAATCAATGTGGATATTTTACGTCACTGGAACCGACCAATTTTTTTCCCATAGACTCCCATTATAATTACTTATTTTGTGTACGATATTCTTGCTTAATGATGAGTTTTGGAGGACCAATTGCCATCGCTAAGTGGGGTAAAGGTGTATATATATATATATATAACCTCATCTAAGGCAAACCAGTTTACATCTTTAAGAAAATTTATCTATAGACTTCTGCCGGTCTGTGAAACCTTATCCTTATTTTTGCTGGTCCGCGAAACCTTATCCTTATTTTTACCGGTCTGCAGGTGTGAAAAGGTTGAAGACCACTGTTCTAGAGATATCATTCAGGTATAATTTTGAGTCACTATGAATCCTTTATGAACTTTCATTTTAGTAATGGTTATTAGAAATTGTTATAATCATAATCTAAGATTGATCATATAATATCAGAGGAAAAAAAGAATGAACTTTACTTATGTAGACTGGTGGACGTGATGAAGAGAGAAATATGCGGTCAATTAATGAGGCTGAGAAATTGTCAACAATACAATCTGTAAGAACTGTTAAATACTGAGAAGTGGAATAAAAATGATAGTTTGCATAAATGTTGCATGGAAAATGCAAAATTGTAATCATTTAGGGTTGACTACATTGTGAAATTAAAAAACCACATATAATGACATCTTTGGTTTTAATGATGTATTATGAAAATGTCAGGAAAGTAGTATTAATATTTGAATACATGTATAATTATAACAAAGCCAATAATTCTTAAAGATAAATCAGACCAGAGACATTTTTCAAATTAAACAAGATAATGATGCCCATTTCTAGTCTGTCATTCAAGTATTATTTTGAATTAGCCAAAATTTGAGCATGTTTCAGAATTGTACATTATTGAAAAGCAAATGGATTACAACACAAAAAAATTAGTTTGTGAACTTTTAATTGTGGATTAATATCTTTAATATTCATTATGGTTACCACAAGCAAGGCTGAATCCATAAGTAAAAAGTTAAGATCTAGGTTTTATTGTCACAATAGGTTAATTGTGTAATAGGGTTAGATGATTTAGTGAAGATATAGTGGAGATATCAGGATCATTGAAGAAGTTAGAATGTGGGAAATATTTTTGTCTTTAAAAAGAATGCAGTCTTGATATTGTATATACACACACAGTTCAACTGTTTAAAAAAATATACGGAAAACATAATGGACTTATTTGACATTTGAAAAATTATAACATTTACCCCACACATACACACTTTTCAAGAAAGCTGTAAGAGATGAAATTGTAAAAGAACTATTTTAATGAAAGTGAAGACAATTTCAATGGAAAAATAACACGTTTATTTACATGTTTTAAAGAAAAAAAGCATTTTAAAGAAAATTAAAAAAAAAAGAAAACACCTGCAATGTTAGTTGTGTCTTGTTGAGTTCTAAAAAATAAAAAACAAAAAAAAAATTAAATCATTAATATAGACATTTGTACAAACCATTTCATTACTATAAAACATCTCTCCAAAAAACTACCTGTGCAGGAGCTGACTTGCCATCCAACTGTTGCAGACGGATTTCCACTAGAAGGGCATGGAACAAATCTCCCTTGTGTAAGCATTGCCACATGAATTCTGCTAGATAGTTGTTGAGGTTTTGGCAGGCTGTACTACACTTTTCTTACACCACTTTAACAGCCCCCACAGTCACTCAATGTTCTGTGTGTGAGCACCAGTTATCAAGACAAACAAAGTTATAGAGGTGGTTGACCTTCATGTGGCTAAAACCTGCATCCTCAAGGACAGATGACCTGTAGCCCTTTCAGCGGTCTGAATATATAGTGGATCCTGACTATTATCACATATAGCTTGAAGTAGTGTTCTTGCAGATCTACATGGAACACACATGACAAAGCATTCCCCTGTGTGATGGCATACACCTTTGAAGATCCATTGCTGGGAAATCATATGTCCCTGATGATTTTTACACCTGCTAAACAGTGTTTGGTCCACCTCCACAATTTTATTGGGACCACCAATTTGACATCCTGTATGGGACTGCAGGCTTTTGCTGCACAGTTCCCTTAGCACATTGGTCCAGCTAACTAAGGCCTTGTTGGACAGTTGTAGATCTTCATAAGCAGGTTAGAGTGAAAGGTCATTCCTACTTCAGTAGTATAGGAGATGTACAACTGTCACAAAGAGGATCCTGAAGCCTTTGAACCAGCAGCTTTCATGAATTGAATGACTTTTTTTGCAGGCATGGGAATTGCAATAAAAATGCCAACTGCAGTAAGAATGCAGAGTAATATCTTTGCTGCAAGAACATTTTATGCTCTGTGGCAAAACATTTTCAGCCTGCAAAAATGCAATGGCTTCCTTTTCTATGGCTGGCAATTCCCAGACTTTAATAAGCTTTACCCTTTTTTTTAAAATAATGAAAGATATATAATCAAAATATAATTTGTATTAGTTTAAAAGTTGGTGGAAATTACTATTTCGCAAACATGTTATTTTAAAATGGTTTTTGAAAAAGTATAACAGTTATTCAAATTTTGTTGTCCTTTTTTTAAGTTGCAAAGATGGGAATGTGTCTCATTGAAAGTGCTATTTAGACCATTTGTAGGATTATAACAAATTCTAATAACCAATACTAAAATGAAAGTTCATAAATGATTCATAGTGACTTAAAATTATACCTGAATGATATCTCTAGAATTCTTATTATGATGTATTATAGCATTTTTTGGTAGATTTCAACAATTATTAACTTATGGGGTTGTGATAAAACAGAAAACAGTGGAAAACTTAAAAAAGTTAATAAATATACTTAAATTTATTTACTGGTTAGAATTTCTACAGATTTTTTAATATAATGTGTGTGAGTAGTTAGGTGGCTTAATGAATCTATAAATGAATTTCTAAATAGACAAATTTTAATATATATCACCCCACAGAGACACTTAAATATTTACCAATTTCACAATAACAACTAATAAACTATTATTTACTTTGATTAATCATTAAGATTTGATTTAATGCAAGAAATTTTCTACACTCAGGAAGTTAAAAATTTATTGCCATCCTTAATTACTTAAGTAGATTTTCATACTTGCAACAATTGTTTATGTGATATACTTATTCATGATGAATTACAGATTTTTTTTAATAAGTTTATAAATCAATTTTGAAAATTCTCTTTAAAAAAACATATCTTCTGAGTTTTGTTGAAGCTAGATATCCAACCTATTTCTTCCATACCATCAGTGGCTTCATTACACATTTAATATTCAATTATTATTGCAATCATCTAAAATAACTTTATGTACATTTACCCACTATGCATATAGAATATGTCCAGATATTATTGAGAGCCTTTACAATACTTTTTTTACTAGACATATAATAAAAATGACATTCTATTTTTGGTCTCAACTGGAGACTGTTAATTTTGCTTTTTTGAGATTCAGTTCAACTTTACAAAAAATTTCATAGATCTGATAGACATTTATCTTAATTCCAAATTGCCATAACTATAAAGTAGCGTTTACCTTTATAGTTCCTTGGATCTAATGTATTTTGTATTTATCAGACTAAAAGTTTCTATCAATTTATAAAGTGCAGTATAAAAATAATTCCTTTTATCTTGTTTTGGCTGCAGAAAGGAGTTTGCTATTAATTGAAAGGAGACCCTTTGATTCCTTTTGAAGGCCTTAAAGGAACAGAGCAAATCCCAAATGGCCACTCCATATGTTCATCATTGCAGCTGTTATTATTATGTGATTATTCATATAGTATATGAACATGAATGGGCTGCTCACCAACATGCATTAGCCAGCATGGTAAGTTTATTGGATTTTTACCTTTGAGTTTAAAATCAAGAAACACCACGATCTTCTCAGTTGCCTGATAAGGCAGAATGAATGTTTGTGTAAATGATAAATATTTTTCCAATACATATATACAATCATGACAGACAAAACTAAATCATGGCCCTTATTCGCAGGAGACTGTAATGTCACAAACCATGGCAGCAGTTGGTGGCCAAAGGTGGAGGGTGCAAAGAATCCCCTGATTGCGGACTCAGGATGGCATTTGATGACCACTTTTTTATTTAAATACTTACAACTGCATATCATTTTCAAGTGAAGAAAGATTGCAAGAGTTAGAATAAAAACTGTCTATTACTAAATGAGACATTATTGGACTTTGTGAAGTTAGGAGAAAAGGTGAAGAGACAATTTATTTAAAAAGTGGACTGGTACTCTACTACAAAGGCACAAATATTGGAAATACAAGTGGATTAGGATTCATTATAAATAAAAAATGGAAGAACAACATTGTGGAGATTGATGGTGTATCAGACAGAGTGGTATAATTAGTTATACAACTTAATAGCCGATACCAAATGCAGATAATTCAAGTTTATGCCCCAACAAGTTTTCATAGTGATGAAATAGTAGAAGATTTTTATATTGTAACCTTCTCCCTGGTCTAACTGGTCATCAATGAATCATGCCGTACATTTTAGCGACTAAATTCTCCTATGCAACCTATCACACTCTCATTATCAAGAATATAAGCATAAAGAAACAAAAAAGGTAAAACTAACGAAATGATTCCTGTATTGAAAAAAACTAGCATGAAACTAGATCTTAAGAAGATCACAAGGTGATTAATAAAGATAACTTCTGGTCAAACCAGCTTTAAAATCCACACAAAAAACAAAAGGTGATGAGTTAAATTTGATATTCAGCAAGCTAATAAATAACTAATAATTATATCTCTGGAATGATTATGAAATTAAGCTTATAAATGAAATGATTTATGATGTAGATGACTAAATGGATGATGGAAAGAAGTAATAATTAAATAGTGGAATGAAATGAGTCTAAGAATAAAGAGAAAAGAATGAAGATATATGAGAATAATGAATGATTAAGATGATGATAGAATAAGAGTTAATGAATAGTTAAGATGATAAAAGAATAAAAGTTAATGTATGATTAATCGATTATGATAATGAATTAATGTCAAATGAGAATGAAATTGAAGAACAATGTTAATGATGGAGATTGAAATCTTAAACTATAAACTAATATGGTATTAAATGGTAAAAAGATAAGCTAAATAAAAATAGGGATTTCAAGCTTGACACAATCAGAATACTTATCATAAAGTTTAAACAAACTATCCATTTTATGCCAAAAGAAGTAATTTACATCTTAAAGTTTGGTTGACTTTCATAAAACAGTGAAAGTAATTTATTTCAAGTCCAACTAAAATAATTAACTAGATATAAAATTTATTACAAATTTAAATTCTACTTTGAAACTTAACAACTAATCTTCTCAGGGTTCAAACACTCAAAGATCATTCTCCAAATTATAATTGGGTCAGTGAGAGGGATTTTACCACTACCCGAATAGAATCCACAAAACAGCTCTCAATATAAACTCAAATTAAGAACTATATTTAGCAGTTACACATCAATATTATGAACTCAATAACTCATATAACTTTAATATTTAAGAAATAGGAATACCTTTTTAATAAATAAATACAATAACTTAGCAAATTCCTTTTCTCAAATAATTATAAACCATGTGATCAAGATCAGTGAATGATATAGCTCTGAGGGTTCAACTAAACCAATTAAATCAATATTATATTTATCTTTTAATCTATTACTTAAAATAATCTGTAGTCTAAGTTATTAACATTTTGATTATTGTGTGATGATGCATTAGATGTATTAATAAATTATAAGGCTTAACAAAATTATTATGATATAGCATAATATAGTTAATAGTACTATATTGGTCGATAATGATTTCAATTTATAATCTTCTGATAGGTCGATAGTGAAACAGTAAGATTCGTATTCGAATCTTAAGTTTCACCTTTTTCTATCCTCTCTCACTCACCGGTCTATCTTGCCCAAATTTAAACTTTTTGGTATCGAATTGTGTGTGTAGCAATATTAAAAATGTATGGATATATGTAGAATTCACAATAAACATGCACACATTTCGATCTCAAATTTAAGGCAATAAATAAAGATAAATAATATAATTTAGATTTCTTTTAGTTATAAAAAAATATATATTTTTAACCATTTATTTTAAATTGTAAAATCCATTATTTATTGCTTTGTTTAAATTTCATTTAATAATAATTTTAGAAATCTGATGTAATATTTAATTACAAGCAAAAATAATCGTATGTTTCCCTTTTGTCTTTGAAATTTTAAAAGCATAGGTCGGTGAGAGATAATAGATTAATTAAAAAGAAAAATTCCCTAAAATATAATTGCAAAAACTAAATGTAAAATCTAAACATAAACAATAGAATGGCAGTTTTCTCTAATTAGAATTAACAAAAATGCATTGATTATCCTCAGGGCAGATTAAGTGGAATCTAAAAATACACTAACAAAAATGTAAAGATAAGATCTAAGAAGAGAGGCCATCTTAGATTTGCTAGAAACAGGCACTTTAACTTTAGCTCTGCTCTCGATCAGTTGAGAGTCTCCAAAATATTAAATAAATTGTTCCTGCCATGGTATGACCGAGTAAAAGCACCCAGACTATTCACCACCCGGGAGATGGCCTATCACATGCCAAACCTTCCATTGTCCTTCATAAATTCAACCACAAAGATCTGCTGCCTAAAATAATGAGAAAGCTGCTGCTGCTGTTAAATTAAATGAACCACCTAAACACAGGAAAGAAGTGCTAATCATGAACAATTTGCTACTAACCAATGGAATCAGAAAACTTCTCATAAAACAGGTACCTGTGTCCAAATTTTCTAGAGTACTCTACTAATATGCTATAGCTCATTCTTCATACTACTTATATAACTTATAAAATGTAAAATTATCATTTGTAAAACTAAAATTTAATAATTAATTTATTGTGTAAATTTCTCTAATAATCTAGCTTACCTCACTCTATCTTTCTTGGGTATGTATTTCTAAAATCTACATTTATCATATAATTATCGCATGCTCATAATTTTCTAAGTTTAAATCTATGATCGCTTGAAACAGTGAATGCATGTCAAATTTTCATTAATATTTACTTGCATAAATAACTTAATTTTCATATAAATCGACACACATTCAATGCTTCATTTATTGTAATGCAGGGGTCTACTACTTCGCAAATGGCTGGCGTATTAGTTGTAATAATCACCTAGTTTATATATGTTTTATATTTATTAAATCTTAATTAATAATTCCATAAAATTTGCATTTCTTTGAGAGTTGCCAACGTTCTTTATTAAATATTGATAATGTAGGGCCAAGTTAGAAATATATTTAAGTCTTGACAGGATTGTCTGTACATTATATATGTGCTACATTTAGAGATGCAATGATCCATTACAAGCCATGAATATTCCGGATTCTATAGGGTTGAAATTAACCCCAGTCCTACACAAGTGGACATAATAAATGCTCCTGTAGGGCTTGACAACCGTCATGCAGCCAGCAGGCAATTTCGGCACGAACTGCTTGTCCCTGGTTATGCTTATGTGACACCTTACTTCTTTGGGCCAATGGCAAACACCAGCCCATCATTCTTATAAACTCATTCACAGCTTTGCAGTTTCAATATACTGCCATTCCATATTGCCTTTCTAGCGTACCACGTGTTTTCTTTAACTAACTTTATTATTCTATATATCACTCCATCCTTGCATTATCTTCATAATTCACTCTCAGATAAATGTTTTCCCTTAGTTATAAATAAATATTTTAATTAAATAAATATATGTCCACGTTACTCTTATAAATTTTACTTTAGACTCTTGCATTGCAAAAGTATAAATCCCTCAAGGCATGCCTTAGAAATACTTGCTCGAGAATTTTAGGTAGCTAGATTACGCCTTCAAATAAACGTATTTCTTTTGTAAACATTACAGTATCGGAAATACCACTACTGAGGTCTTAAATATAAAATATGTCTAAATAAGTCAATGTATTCTTTAATATATAATAGTATCACAAATCCCACTACTGAAACTTTAAATCTATAAAATATTATTAGTAAATGATTTTTTTTTATTAAAATGTTTCAATAAATAATTTTAAATTATACGTCTGCAGTTACATTTTATTTATTCGATACCCATTCTATATAATATTTCCTTGATTATGTAAATATGAATGTTTAATTAATATTAGTTTCATTATTGGCTAACTCAAAAATAAAATCATGAATCTCTTGCATATCCCTGACCACCGTGCCTAAAGAAATGTTTACTAATGTCACATCAGATGCGTTGTTTCATAGATTGTATTGTGGAACCGATAAACTATGTTCGAACTTAGTACTACGGATGGCTTCGTGACCTAGATGGTGCTGCAGTTCTATGTGGTGGTCGAATTCTGCACTGTTAACAAGTCACATGTTTTCTGACTGTTACAATAGCAATAACAATAATAGTGTATATATGGTGATTAGCAATAAACTACAGGCAACTAAATACACTTTTAAACACAACAAACTTTATTTACAATATTTACAAATTTTAATTTGAAGACATGGCATGATATAAAACTAATATATTAAAAGAACTTATGGATGGAAAAATACTTGGTATCCCATTGACTATATACTCACCAAATGATACAACCCACTTATACAATGAAATTCAAAGTATCACTTATTACGGTTTAACCTATCTTAAAGAATAAGATAATGAAACCTTATTTAAGCTAAACTCACACTTAAATTACCAAAAAACAACAACAGTGTATTGAGGACTTTATGTAATGCACACATTTTAAATTTAGAATTCAAAAGTTATAAAGTAGTGCATTTTACCAAAGCCATCTCTTTTATCAGAATATGATAAGAGCAATTATCATATTCTGTACAATTAATAACTGATTAAAATATGAGATGAATAGGTTTGGTGTATTAAAGAACAAACATCAAAAGTCAAATACACACATGTCACTAAAACATTACCTATATCCACAATCTAATTATTGAATACTTAACTGATCTTACCAATCCATTGTTAAATCATTATTCGATGAAGATAAATCCACACTGGCCATATGCATCTCTTGCTTTTACATCTAAAAATTCCACAATCATTAATAGATCTTGGTTTGGTTTTTCTATAACTGACAAAGATCCTACAACATAATAAAATACTATAACAATTAAGCCAACACTACAAGCTTTATCTAACATTATTTTATACTTGCTATATGATTTTTTGAACTACTATACTTCACCATACATGGTGGAAAAACTAACTCTATATCATCATGAGGGATCTAACAATAAAAGGGAGGCTCTATAAAAACAACATGACAGTTGTATAATAATATGGCTAATTCTACTACTTCTCTATGGGTATACACATGTGGGCTTTGACTCATCATGAAAAATAGAATTTAAACCATGGATATCCTTTCTTTTAGTATTATTTATGCTAACAAGTATTAATTACTACTCAGCCTCTACCAAACTTTCCTCTCATGGAATCAGCAATAGGTGATTCTCCATCAGCCCATGCTCAATATTAATATTAATCTATTGGATGCCATTCTATTGGAACATCCTATCAGCTAAAAACTGTCACAAATCATTCTCAATATTATAGAAAGGTAAAACAACACTAACAATAACAGTGGAGCTATACATATTCCATTTCACAATGCAGAACCATTAATATATATATATATATATATTCATGCCACAATAAAACATATATGTTTAAAAACAAAATTCCCAAATAACACATGACATAAGCATTATAAGCTAACATAGCAGTAAAAAAAATAATAATAAACAAACGTTTTCTACCATCAGAGTTTATCCTGTTAGTCAAGTTTATTTTATTCTAGTGAGCTAAAATTATAGGAATAGATATTATGATGGGTAAACATCCCAAATATATATATATATTTATATATTATCCTGTTTGATGCTAATAAAGCAATATTCAACACTTCTACAAAGGAAAAAAATATATTTAATAGTTTCTGTACCGATAATTAATAAAACAATTAAAATTCATACTTCCAAGTGTAGCGTACTTTAAAAGATAGGTTTATCTACTTTTCTCTAGATAATTTTCCTGAATAACTTTATAGGTTATTATAATCTTCAAAACAAAATTTTTTTAAAGACATTTATTGACTTATTTGATATTAACTAAAATCAGTTTCTTTATGTTTTAATCCAGATAATTTTCCTTGAAAATGACTTGATAATTTTATTGCAATTAATATCTTTAGCTTTTTTTTTAAAATATATTTTATTGATTCTGTTCTTTCCTCCTGCGGCAATATATATGTAACAATCTTTCAACAGTCGTAGCATTTTTACCATTTGTAAAATCTTACTTATATGCATTGCATGGAAAACTTTTATAAGTAAATAATTATTTTGTTCCATTTTTATTAGCAAAGTATTATATGATTAGCAATATCAAAAAGAATTTATCCAATTAGAAATATGATATCCTCAACATTTTAATGAATCTGTAATTTTTCATTTCTAACATTACACAAAATTCGCGCTAAAAAAAATCATCAGATGAGTGTTTATTTCTTAAGAAATAGTTGAGAAAAAAATCACTTGCAATTATCTTTTAACTTTATTAAAATTATATGATATAACACGACTTTTGATTTATTTATAATATCTTCTGAAATCTCTTTTTAAAATTTACTTTGAATTATTTTCTTGAAAATACGATTTTAAAACAATCATATGTTTTGCTTTATGTTTAATAGTGGCGCGAAATATAAACATTATCAACTTATTATTTTAACTGTAAATAGTTTGTAAATCATGTTTAAAGAAGTTTTTAAAAATATGAATAAAACAACAGCAAAAGCTTACTTTGTCTTGAATTTTTCTGAGTTTGAATCAATATTTAAGGGAATAAAGACTTATCCCCATGGCTTTCATTTACTTCTCCAGTATGAATCCTAGGAACTATACGGTCGTGGAGATGGTGTCTAAAACAATAGCAAGGCTTTGAGATTTTCTATTCAATCATTTTTAGATATCAATATATTATAATCCCATTCAATTAGATTCCAAAATTGTCTGATTTTTAGCTTTTTTCCTCTTTATTTTAGAAGATCAGGATTGAAGTCGGTGGTTGTTTAGTTCTTTTTTCTTAATCAACCCCCCTACAACTTTGTTTAGACAATATATAGCTTGTTTTGCAATGCATTGTGGTCACAAATGTGCCAATAATCTTAGTGTGAATATATTAATATTACCCCCGCTGGCTTCATTTTTAATAACTACCCATAATATCAAAAACTATTTTCAATTCACCACAAAAAAATATGCTTAAGAATTAACTGTAACAGTTCATTTTACAAGATTTACAAATTTGATTTAATTATTTATTTATTTCCATTGCTATTCAAAAATAATAAAATAGTAATATATTTATCTCCCAATTAATAACAATATTTTATAATTTGTTATTTTATCCCTAGTTTTAAACCTACATTGGGTTTAAAACCTCTTCTTCACTCAAGCAATTTTTCTAGTGCATCCAAAACAGTCTTTATTTAAAGACCACTTTATTAAGATTTTAATGCCAAATATATTATCATTTAAAATTTTGGATTATTTAATACAAGGACCTGTATAAAAGATCACAATATGGATATAGAAAAAGCTTTTGATCAGAGTAAATAACATTTTAAAATTGTTATGGTAGACTTTAATGCTAGAATTGGTAAACAAATGAAACATGAAAGTGCTGTAGGTAATTTTGGTTATGGTAATAGAAATGAGAGAGGACATAGACTTGTGGAGGCAGAAAAAGGAAAACTTTATATTATGAATTCTTATTAAACAAGGCAAAACTCTCCATACAGTAGTAACACTCTGTGCCAAACAGAGTAATATAAGCTATTGAGCTTAGATTGAAAATATTTTTTTGTGTTTTCAATTTCATAGTTTTATAGTTAAGTAGAGATAAAAGGTTCTTGCTGGAGGGGTGCATTAGATCCTAAGATCTAGGTGCAGTGCTCTCAGATCCAAAACTCCTCACTGACTAAGGCCATGAGCCAGAAACTAGTCTGGGGATATTGAATCAGTAGGCATTAGATAGGGATTTTATGCACAAGCCTTCTGGCATCCATTGATTACTCTGATTGGCACAGGATGGCACTACTGTATGGAGAGTTTTGCCTTGTTTATAAACAATTATATGCTAGTATAGGAGATGGTGATCATGTGATGAATTCTTATTTTGAGAAAAATGTTAAAAGGAAATGGACATGGAAGCATCCAAATGAAGGTACAGCAGAATTGGATTATATTTTGACTAACAGAAAATACATATTTCAAGTATATAATGTTCTTAATAAATTTAACAAAGGAAGTGATCATCTATTAATAAGATGTGAGATACGTGTTAATGCAAAACTAAAGAGACAAAAATTATTTAAAAAAACAATATTTACAGTTGATATTCCTAATCTTCAGAAACATTCTAATGAATTTAAATTAGAACTTACAAATCGGTTTCAAGTATTAGTAGATTTTGAACATGATTCAGATTTGAATGAAATTGATAAGAAAATAACTGCAACAAAAATAGCTGGTTGAAAAAAGCAGCAATTGTCCAATAAAATTTCTACTGAGACTACAGAATTTGTGAAGAAAAGAAGGAATATGAAGATATACAAAAATGATGCGTTAAAAAAACTTGAATATCTCTCATTTTGTAAAATGGTATGGAAAAGAGTTGAAAATGATATAAGAAAGTATAACTGTGAACTAGCAAGGAAAGCTGTAGAAGAGAATAAAAGTCTCAAGAGTGTAAAACAACATTTTGGTATTGGTAGGAAATTTATATCTGCAATAAGAAAAAAAAGATTGAATTATTACTAAAAAGAGAATTGACATCAGGAAATGGATAGAAGACTTTTATCAAGAAATATATAGTAATAAAGAACAAGTACCTCCTATATCTAATACATCTTCTAAATTGCCCAGAATTTTAAATGAAGAAGTGAGACATGCAATTAAATAATGAAAAAAGGAAAGATTCCAGTTAATGATGGAATTATAATTGATATATTAAAAGAAGCAGGTAAAGAAATAGAATTTTTTTTAGAAAAGTTATATACCAAATGTCTAAATGATAAAGATGTACCAGATGATTGAAAGAATGCAGTATTAATATTTAAAAAAGGTGATAAAGAAGATATTAGAAATTACAGACCTATCAGCCTTTTATCAGTTTTATACAAATTTTTTACCAAGATAATTACAACTTGTCTACAGAGAACATTGGATTTCCACCAACCAAGAGCACAAGTTGGATTTAAAAGTGGTTTTAGTACAGTAGATCATATCCAGGTATTGAGAGAAGTTATAGAAGAGTCAAATGAATATGAGTTGCCATTATGTTTTGGATTTGTAGGTTATAAAAAGGCATTTGAATCTAAACCCATTTCTTCAGTGAGTAAAGAATTGGATCATCAAGGTATAGATCCAGGATATTGTCATATTTTAAAGAATATTTATGAAAATGCAACAGCAACAATTAGATTATGTAATGATACTGGGAAAGTTAACATTGAGAAGGGTGTAAGACAGGGTGACTCCACATCTCCAATACTTTTTACAGCATTGTTGCAAGAATTATTTTGTGGATTAAAATGGGAAGCTAAAGGAGTGAAAGTAAATGCAGATTATTTAAGCCATTTAGATTTTGCAGAAGATGTAATTGTTTTTGCTAGTAATGCTTTACATCTACAGGAAATATTGCAGAAGTTATCAGATGAAAGTAGGACTAAAGATAAATGTTAAAAAGACTAAAGTAATGTTTAATGGATTTTCTCAAAATATGAAAATAAAGATTGTTTATGATGAGTTAGAAGAAGTTAACAGTTACAAATACCTTAGTCAGATTATTAATACATATGGAAACATAATAGATGAAATTAATCATAGAATTAAACTTGGTCAAAGTGCATTTGGTAGAAATAACTTGATACTAAAAGGAAATATGCCTATGTGTTTGAAAAGAAAGATTTTTAATAAATGTGTTTTACCTGTTCTTACTTATGGATCTGAAACTTGGACACTTAATAGAAGACCAATACAGATATTTCAGACCATTCAAAAAGGTATGGAGAGATTCATGTTGGGAGTAACAAGAAGATATTGAAAATGCAATATATGGGTAAGAGAACAAACAGGTGATACTGACCTCATTGAAAAAATTAAAAGGTTGAAGTGAAGTTGGGCTGGACATATTACTAGAAGAGATGATAATAGATGGACAATTGAAATTTTAAACTGGATTCCAATAATTGTAAAAGACCCAAAAAGAGACCACACATAAAAGGGATGGATGAAATAAGAAAGTGTGCAGGGGTGATGTGGAGAAGAGAAGCCAAAGATGAGAGATGGATTAAACTTGGAGAGATCTTCACCCTGCAGTGGATTGATAATGGTTGTTGATGATGATGATCTTGTTTTACTTTAATATGCAAATTTAATTACACTTTTTCTACCATTATTAAAATAAATACATATTCATTACCTTTTGCAGATAATATACTTATCTCATGATAAAACAATAACCTTCAATTACTGAATTAAGTAATTAATCATTTCTCAACTATATGCAGCATCACATGACTCTCACTTTGATGGTTCTATCATAAAGTAAATAAAGTGACCCATTGCAAAATTCTAATTAGATTTCAGCTTTCATTAATAAATCCTGAGCTTGGAAAGTATCTACTAAAAATGTATTGCCATTACTTTTCTCAAAATTCTTTCATAATGTTTAGACGTTCATCTCGACATATCCTATATCAAAATTAACAACACTTTTAATAGCGTAATTATGGAACAAATTAACTCATTGTTAAACTCTTATAATAAGTAACATTATTTTTACAAGCCGTGGTGATATTACTAATTCAATAATGATAGAAAGAAACAGCATACTGGCAATGAATATACTATCAGGCCTCTGAATTTTAGGCTATTAAGATCATATATAATTTTCAACGATCATCCAATTTTGACAGGCAATGTCTTCCAAATTACTTGAGAACTAATAGTTTTAATTTTAACAGTGTACAAGCCTAACATAAGCATCAAACATTCATATCTATTTCAACGGACCCTCATGCATTCTATGTTGCTCTTAATAATTTAAATGCAGTTGACTGCAATGTTTTTTCTTAACCCTTTAAACAAAACAATCCAAATTTCAAAAATAGTTCCTCAATCTGTTTGTTTTATAGACTATGGCATTTTAAATTCTATCCATCAATAAAGATATTAAATGTATATATTTTTAACCTGCAACTTAATTCTGAGGATGACACTGTCTCTGTCATCTCTGAAATTACTGTCCTATGTTCATTAATTTACATCTTGTGTTGTTTCCTTCAAAACAGAATCTTTTTTCTATAATATCATTAGCTTTTGCATTTTGTTCTAAATATTTTTTTTTTCTGAGTCTCTGTACTATCTTACTTTTGCCAACACTTAATAAACACATTATTTTGAAATTTCCTTGTGAGTATATGCCATTTTTAGTTATTAAAATGATCCTAAAGTTTTAAATACAACTTGAATGTTTCTACTTGATTTTTAGTGAAGAGAGTTCATGGATAAATCACTACACACTACACAAACTGCAATTCTCTGACATCTTATTTAGCCTACAAAGAATACAATAATAATAATAATAATATGTAGAATATACTTATAAGCAACATCTCTTCACAGCAAATTGGAACTGATAATAAGGGTCTTGTCCATACTCTTCAATTTTATGAATTCTATATTTTGTTTGTTGTTTCACAAAAATCTGTTTGATACTTTATTGCTTACACGCATTAATTTTAATAAATTTATTTTTTACCAAAAATAGTAAAACTTAAATGGTTTATAAATTTATATATCATTTATGATATTAAGTAAATGGAAATGTTTTTCTATGGATTATTTGAAAAATGGATGATAATCAAGAGCTTATTCAGGAAATTGTTAGAGTAATAAAATCTGCTTTTTGATTGACCACTTAAGTAGAGTTGAGTTTAGATCTTATATTACAAATAATACATGTATGTGCATACATAAATTGTACAGTTAACTTTTTTTAAATTTGAACTGAATAGATATTTTAATATATTTAAAGGAGAGTTTGGTTTGTTTTCTTTGAAGTAATTTAAAAATATTTATTGTGAACGAAACTCTTTGATAAACAGATCAAAACCTCCATACACTGCAATATACGGTTTTTAGTTAAAATATGAATTTTAGAAATAGAATAACAGAACTTAAAACAATTGTAATAAGAGAAGCATAGCACAGAAACAAGTTCAGAACAACAGATCAGAAAAATTCTATCGGCTAAAGATATTGTAAAAATGAATGGCTAGAAATGAATCATCTTCGAATTATTGCTTGTGCATAACAGCACGCATTATTACTTGTTAATGCACATCAATGTTTCATTGTAGCATCTTAACGTTAATAAAAAAAGCATTGTTTACTATTAAATGTGTGGTTTATTTTGTTTAGTTTTAAGAACAAAAACCTTTTGAAAATAACACGATTGCGAAAGAATAATTGAAAATGAAATATAATTTGTATTAGTTTAAAAAAAAGTTTTACAAATAATCACCTTTTAATTAAAATAACGCACTTTTGAAAATTAGCTTTTTTTTTTTTTAAAAAAAGACCGACTTTTAGTAGTGTTGAAAGAAAGAAAAATTGCCATAAAAAATGTCATAAAAATTATTATTTTAAAAAACAACTCATTTTTAGAGAAAATAATTTTAAAAAAAGATCGATTTTTAAAAAAACATAATTTAAAATACATCGATTTACCAGAAGGTGAAAGAGAATGTAACATTATTACTGGTTAGAGTAGATTTAAATAGCTGTGCCTTCTACATTATTAACACCTTCACATTATATGTTATCTTTGTATTAAGTACATGCATAGATACCGCCAAGTGAATATCAATATTCTTGGTTGTTGCTGTTAGCCAACGTCATTCTAAATGTGCTTCTGCATATCCAATATTCTTGGTAGTCACTGTTTGCAGATGAGATGACGTAAGCCAAATTTGCTTATGTCTGGCAATCAGCACCACCTGGTTTATTGTTTGTTTCTGGTTGCGGATGATGTAAGGTAAATGTAGTTACACGTCACTATCAGCGCCATCTAGTGGCTTGAATGAGACTGATTTTGGCCCTGTAACCTGAATGCTTCTGTGTGTTGACGACACAGAAACAGCGCCTTTTATGGCTGCATTACACGGTCAAGACAACTCCCTAAGCTTATATTTGTAAAATGGTTTGTCGACAATTTAGTCACAATCGGGAATAATAATGAATCATAGCTTACTGGTAAGTTTAGCTAGAAGGTTGTAGATTACTATGCATAGTTTTTTGGGTTAGAATGAGCTCAGCCATTGGTTATAAGTTGATCTTGTGGTACTATTCTACTAGTCAGTCACAGAGGCTTTTCTGGTGTCCATCTTCAGACATGATGTCCGCAGAAGCTCCGGTTCACTCCGACATGCAGAATTATTTCAGCATAGGGTGATCCTGGATATATATTCTTATCCAGGACCAATTATAGAGAAACAGACAAAACAAGACACTGATCAAACTGGCCTCTCTCCTTTTATACTCGAGGCACAGTTTTCAGACTCTGTGCAGTTTTTATCATGGCTTTTAGGTTTATAATCTTGTACATTTTTTATCGGTTTTCAATTACAAAGTTCTCTTTTTTATCCAGTCTTTCGGCCATCTTTAATTAGCTAAAATATTTTGCTTTTAGCTTATCTCGATTAGTGATTTGTGTGTCTTTTGTTTTCTCCAATTTTACTTTTATTTTTAATTACATAAAAAAATACGAAAGAACAATTTAACTTTCATTGTACGTTTTTAAAAAAATAAATTATACTAAAAAAAAAAATCTAAATTTACTTTTTTTTTAGCTTTTACCAAATGCCAATACATATATTTGTACCATATATAAATAAATGGTACAGTATATTACAGGAGCATATTGTACCGGTCAAAAATATATTTCCATCCAACAAGATTTAAAATCTAAACAAAAGTATCCCAAATCCAATCATGCATGAGATACACAGATCAGGAGCAGTCATGAATTCTAACCTATTTGCAAATTCCCTAAATCTATAATATTGGACAACACCTATGGTAATACCACATGAATTTATTATATCCCAGCCTGGTGCTACAACGTTTTGCATAAGAACTGAAATGGTGATGATGGTGATAAGAGATTGAGTGAACCTAAGATATAAGTTAAAAACATACATAAATATATTAATGAGATTCGAACACACTGTATTAAGTTTAAAATATATAAATATTTATTTTGACAAAATTCAAGGTGATTTTATATAGATATAAACAATTTCACATAGTTTAAACTTTATTTTGGGTACAAATATTTGACAATCTTGATTCAATTATTTTTATTTTAACAAATATCAATTTAGTGCAGCATTTCAATACATAACATATATTTGAAAATTGGATTTTATTTAATGTTACAAAATGGATTTATCTGGGCATTTGGTGGACGTTTTATACATTTAGAAAACAAATATAAAGATACAATAGAGTTTTGCTGTTTGTATGACTTTAGTAGGATGCCCTTGTCATTTGATACATAGCTTTATTTTAATTCATAGCATTTTTATAACAACTAAAATGAGGATACCTTATGATCTGTAAGTATACTAAAACATATATTTATTTTACATTTTTGACATTTAATGATAAAATCTTGTGAAACTCTGTAAATATGAGAAAGGCTTATTTTAATAAAGGAAAGGGCAGCTTCATGAGAAGTTGGATCTAAAACTCCAATGAAAATCAAAGAGAAAAACATTTCATTATTCCACATCATTACGATTTATTTTGTTAAACAGGCTAGAAAACTAACTATAAGAAATTGCAGTCATAGCATAATGTCAGTGAAAGAGAGAATGGCAACTTCAGCCAAGAAAACATTATTTGATTTTAAGGTGGTACATCAGTCTTTCGACTGAGGAGTTCCTAAATGAAAGGTTGGTAGGAAGTTGCTGTGGTTCTGGATTACAAGTTCCTGCAGAGCTTCAACTACACTAACCAGCTTGTTTCAGGGAGTAGACTTATACCCCTGTTATGAACAAAAACACTGAAAAAGAACAGAAGGCTTTGAAGTTTCTGGAGTGAGGTACAGACAGATCTGAGTAGTATATAAATCTATATTTTGAGAAAAATAACAAATGAAAATGATCAGGACTCCCTGGAGTTAGGTACAAGCAAATCAGATCAAAGCCCTATGTGGCTCATGAATAATTTCTGTCATATGCTAGCAATGCAATTATAAGACTATAAAATCATTAGATTTAAATACTAAAATGAAAGCCTTAAGTGGTTTAACAAATATGTAATGATATATAAATATAATGACCCATGTAAGATAAAGTCATTTATCAGAAGTTAAAACTACAATTAATGAAGCATGCATTGCTTCCCCTTCTTGAATCAATACTATTTTGTTTACATATATAAAAAAACTAAAATTCGCACACTTAAAAGTGCAAATAACAAAATAGAATTAGGTCAGCAGCCTTTTGGTGATGATGATCAATAAAGAAATCAATAAACTTAATGGACACCAATATTCACCCCAGATTGAAAAGTATTTATACATTTTGTATAAATTCAAGATAAAATATTTTTTTTTAAAAGCATATATTCATTTTAAAAGACAAACTCAATCTTACAAACTATTTAGAAATAAAGATATAATTAATTATCTCCCTTCTTTCTATTTCACTGTAAGATATAGAAAAAGTTCATAAGATTGGGTTTGATTGGCATTTACAAATAAAAATTATGTGAAAAATATAAAAATATCATTAAAAATAAATTCCAACCGCACTAAATTATAAAAAAATAAGCGTGAGTTAGATGAAAGTTTTTACAGTGAGATTAATTTGGATTGTAGAGAATTGATACAAAAATGATTATTAATTTAACATACTCACTGATTTAGCAAGTTAAAAGAGATTTAACATAAAGAGAACATTAATTTTAAAGAGTTAGGAGTTAGAATTCAGGTAATGCAATTATAATGACTTTGGGCTTGTTACCTCTTGATTCTATGAAATGAAGTACAGATGAATATTCTGTGGAAGGTGACATCTTTGATTTTTTATGGCAGGCAAATTCTACTTAATCTAGAAGCATGTTTCTTGGCCTTGGCAGTTCTCTGACAGCATGAGCACTCTTGATCAATAGGAGCTATATTTTGGTAAAGTGAAGAGTCAGGCTGAAAACAGAAAGGAAGGTGGCTTAAGCCCCTCTTTTTAACAACCAAACAGATGCGAAGTCCATTAGTGACTATAGACCAAACTCTAACACAATAGATTTTCAGCCCTCTATACAAGTTTTGAGTTATTCAAAAAATGTTTTTAATTAAACTTCTTAACTCAAATGGAATCCTGAATCTACAAAAATATTTTCTCTATTGTTATTGTAGATGCAATTGCTAGATAACTGTCCAACAAATAAAAATGTTAACAGCTAACTTAAGATCAATTAGCTTTGTTTTAAATTTTACTTTTATTAACTTTGATTTAAAATTTCCTTTTAAAATCATGAAATAAACTAATGTTCCCATCCATTTAATTATTCTTGTACATTTAACAGTTGCATCTACCATCTTGAATTTTTGTGTAGTTTTATAATGAAAAGTAATTGCAAAATAAATAATTATAATTAAAGAAAAAAATACAAAATTATTTACAATATTAGTTTGTGCTTTTATATATATATATATATATATATATATATATTTTAAAGGAGCATATATATATATATATATATATATATATGCTCCTTTAAAATATGTATATCACATCCAGATACATTAATATCAAAATAATTAAAGAGATTTTTATTTAAAATTTATATTTATAACTTTTATAGATGCTTCTAAGAAATATATATATATAGTTTATATACATGTGACCAAAAAAAAAGCAGGATGAAACATGGGTTAAGTGGTAGAACAGTGAAGCTTGATCTTGGACTAAAGTTGACTGCTTCAATATATATACTAACAAAATATTAGCATAAATATTTTACTGTACATTTATAAAACTCTCTTTAGAGCATCTTGGATTTTACAGAAATATACAATTTAATATATATATATATATATATATATTAAATTGTATATTTCTGTAAAATCCAAGATGAAAAATGCAACCATTAATTGTCCAAAAATAATTAAAGGGGTGAAAATATAATAATGTTTTAGTCTTGGGAAAGAATTTTTAATTAAAGTTTTTACTGAAAATAAAATGGAAATAAGACTAATGGATTGTACTTTTGTTCTAAACATTTTATCGTCAAATCTACTTCCAATCTGGAAATAGATTTGAATATATTTATGGAACATTATTTAACGATTGCATCTCCAAGGACAATGGATAAAGCAAACTTTAGATTTTGTTCGATTTAAGATTAGATTTTCAGCTAGAAATGAATGTTAAAGCATTCCACAAATACCTGAGTAGGATATAAAATGGGCTGATTTATTATTGAAATAACTGTATTGCTACTAATATCCTTGCTGTTTTAAAATTTAAAATGATGATCAAGTAGAAAGCCAATCATCCTTCCTGACCCTTGTGGGGTTGTCTTTTACTGCCATACAATCCTGCTGCCCTGAAATGAAGGAAGAGCCTAAAATGAGAATTATGAAGTGCTGGATAGAAGTTTTCTGCCACCTAAGAACTCACATGGATCCCTTAACTGCCATGCAAAAGCCAAAGTTTTATAATGGACTCTCAAAATTGTGCAAGGTAACTATTTTTATGCCACAACCTGAAAGTAAATCTAGCCTAACTAATATCAAACCCTGCTATCAAGATTTCTTCTAATGTATTATTTATCTTTGCCTCTTTCTAATATGTAAATTGCTCTCAAATTTTTTTTTATATATCTAATTCACTCTCATATGCTCTAACTTTCTTTAAATTTGGTGTGGGCATTTATTTATGTGCATTCATTATTTGATTTTATATCTGTTTTTGTTTATTATTAATATGCCAATCTCAAGCAACCTGGCAAGCTGAATTTCTAAAATCCTTTTTTTGTTGCTTATTAAACTGCCATGGATTGAGGTCAGTAATGTCCTCTCAGAACACAATGTATTATTAATTAATATATTCACCAGATTGTTTTCATGAGTTAACATTTTATTTTTGGATTTTAGTATAAAATTTATTTGTTCAACTCCAAATAGAATGAAGTGAGTCTATCCAGGATAAATCCATCACTTGGGCTAATTAATGCTCTGAAACATATTAAAATGTTATTTATTCAATTCTGAAATTTGTTTTTTTTCATATAACTTCTAGTTTTTACTTTATTTTTTATATTCTTAAAATATCAAATACTTAAATATTCCAGTTATTATAAAATCCATGAAGGTGAGATTGAATCATTTTTAAGTAGCATAAAGGAAAGGGGTAAATTTTAATGTTTCTTTTATTAAATAAAATCTTGTATATGTATATATTATAGTGGCTTAGCATATTATTTGGATAAATTATGGCATTCAAACAAGAGTTATTTATTTTAAAGCAATAAATATCATATTATTAGTGATATCTTTCCATACTGCATTACTGACATTTGGTCTATCTTCATGAATATATATATATATAATTAAATTCCAACAATCACAACCTAAACATTCATAGTAAATATAGTAATCAATATTTTTCACTGTTGTCAAGGCAACCTTCTCACCTTTTTAATAGCAAGAATGGAAATCCATTCTTACTAATGGTCCATTGAATATATATGGACACTTAAAGATTGCAACTTGACTACAGAGTATGAAATATTGTTACAATGAAGTTTAAATAAATATCTTTAAACATGTCACTATAATGCAGACTAATAAATAGTCATCTATAACATTACTTAATGCAATACTTTTAAATTGCCCATGTATTATTTAGAAATAATAAGCGAAATAGTGCCTAAAGCTAATCTGGGATAATGATGTAATTAAATTCCAACCAGTCACAACCTAAACAGTCACAGTAAATATAGTAATCAATATTTCTCACTGTTGTCAAGGCGACTTTCTCACCTTTATTGTGTTCTTTTCTATAGGACAGAATTAATTCATCATAGCCATTTACTAAAAAAAATTTAAATTTAGGATATGTTCTCTTTGTATAATAATTATGTTATATTGATAAACTTTTAAAAGTTCAATTTAAAGCAAGATAAAAATAGTTAATGCCTAAAATTGTGATAAATAACATTAAAACAGTTAAATAAAGCTAAAAGTATTAATTGCTTATGGATGGGAAAGCTGGCCATAATAAATAATGTAGCCATAAATGTTTAAAATATGTTTTAAAAGTTGAACTTTAATAGCTAAAATTTGTAATCAGATAAATACTATATTTTAAAGTATAAATTATATCTAATAATTATATTTAATATGATATGTTTTTAAAAGTAATCTTTGTTGTAGAAAAAATTTATAATTAATTCTATGTTTTCAAAATTATTATTCCAAATTTTATTATTATATTATTTATTTAATATAATAATTGTTGCAATTAACATTTAATATTTGCAGACAGAAGTTTGATATTGTCTGTCTCAGTTGTAAATCATGTGACCTGTACAATGCAGTCATGCACACATGCTTACTAGTATTTCTGTTAACAAAGTTCAAAATAATTTAAAAATTACCCTATAGAATTGAATATATTTATTTATCTATCACAAGAGGGAATATTAAAGTTAATTATCACAAAATGTTTAAATAGTTTTATAAAACGAATGCAGTTAGTAAAAAATTAAATATTTTGGTTTAAATAAAATAGATATATTAAAAATAAAAGGTGGGATAAATTGATAAAATATTGTTTTTAAAAGTCATTTTAAAGTGTTGAGTCAATTTTTAATAAAGCATAAAGTTGATTTAAAATTAATATCTTAAGTAATATTTTAAAATAATAATGAGTCATATTTTATTTTTTAAAATTAATTGTGCAATATCAAAGTCATATGCAAATTAAGTATCAGATGAAAAGCAAAATCCACCAATAAGATGATGTAGTTTGTTGGGTATAAATACTGCTGCATGATTAGTTCTAGGTTGATGTTAGTAATTTTCTAAAATTTTATACTTCTTTTAAATTTTTTTTTTTTAGTCAATTTAGTGCTCTCTTATAATTATTTTGCAAGTGATAAGGATACCAATTTTAAGTATTTAAAGAGAGCATATTATAAATAAATTATAATAAGTTCTACTTAAAGGATGCGTTGTTAAAAGCTAAATTCCCTTGCCAGAATTTTCTTTGAAGCTTAATTCAATTTCACATTAAAAATATGGAAATACCAACAAGTAATACGTACTTATTTAAAAAGATTTTAAAGGTAAAATTCCTAATTATTAATATAGTATTGATGGTTTTAACAAGGAGAACTATTTTATTAAATAAGGATTTATATTGTACATTATATGGAAAACTTAACAGGAAAGATACTCCGAAATTTAAATTTATAACACATTTCCTAGTAGTGAAATAGTAATATCCAAAATTGATAAATAATACGACAAACTCATAATAAATTTTATGTGAAAAATAAAGCTATGGAAGTGAAATGTTTTTATCTTTTTGAAGAAAAACATTATGAATAATTTAAAGAAAAAACTGTCATAAATAATAGCTGAATGAAAGTATTTTAAAGTGTATGTAATAAATCTATAATTTTTATAGGATTATACGCATTGCAATAATTTATTAAAAAACCCGATAATTTGTATAATAATGAAAATAACTACACTTGGATAAAAAAAAGATAGATACCCTGACAAATAAAACCTATAGATGAAGGAACTATGATAAATAATTATTGAATTTATGGAAATAATTTTTAAAAATTGTGCAAAAATCATATCCAGATGTCCAGAGTCAACTCGCCACATATAATGCATTTCTAAGCTGATACAGGATCCTAAGAAAAAGAAGCTTTGAAATATTATTTTTTAATATTATAGTTTAGTTATTATTTTAATAATAAATTGTTCTGGATAATAGAAACTATAAACTTTTCCAGAACAGATTAATGGTTATTTTATTAATATTTCTAGATTTTTTTAGACATTGCCTTTATTTTTTTTATCATATATTTTAAAAACTTCAGTCATGTTGGAAGGAGTACTGGGCATGTGCCAATTTTGGGGGAGTTTTGTGTTGTTGTTCATCATCAAGCACTAGAAAAAGAGAACTTAGCAACAAAGATTGGGGATTTTAATTACTCCTCAAGAGAAATTTAAAAAAAAAAAAAACTCAAGGAAAATAAAAACATTTTTATTTTGTAAAGAACATTCATCTCAATATAGAAGATATATGTAATTACGTCTTGATTTTTCTTATTAACTTTAGTTTTAAGTGTAATATTATTTAATTAGTAGAATAGGTACATAAATATTAATTTAGTTACTAATGATATTATAGTTTTATAATAAATATTTTGATAATTTTAAAATAAGTTAACATTTCTACATGTGATAGTATGAATGCATATTATATTATGCAATGTTTATTTTAATTGATGGACAAGAAGACATCATATGTGATTAACAAGTTGATATCACTTAGGTAATAGTTGTGGATATTGATATTTTATGATGTATTATTTTTTCTTTTGCAGTTTATCAATGAATTATATAATGTTGAAGTATGAATGTTTGATTATATGTGAATGCATTTATACAACACATTAAGATTATAAGATTAGAATTTATTTATTCTAAGGATATGCATACTTTAATTTCATATTACTAGTATAATGTAACATAATAATGAATAATTATATGATTCTTTTACAAAGGACTTTAATATTTTAAATATTTAAAGTATGGATAATGATTATTTTGAATTTTGTTCAAGAATATTGGATAGGAAAGTAAAGTAACCTTTTTCTTGTAGATTAGTTGTAATCATTCTAATTACGATTGGATTTTATTTGTTATTTTGACTATGTTAGTTAGTTTCATTTGTCGATGTAAATTTGATAAATTTATAGGGAAATTTTGATAAGATAGTGACTTGGTAGTAATTTTAAAAATATGAAACCAATGAGATGTTATTAACATAGGATTTATATGGGAATAGGAATAAAATTTAGTAATCTTATTAAGTATACAGGTACAGTTAACAAAGCCCTGTAGCCCGTATATTTTATTTGTGGGCAGCGTTTATTTCATATTGAATATTGATGTTCTAGAAAGCTGAAGTAATAGCTTTGATATTGTTGTTGGTAGTGGAGGACATTAGACAAATAGATCATGCCTCTATTTTATTGCTGTACTGTGCCATCATGTTTTATCTAATATGTACTATTGAGCAAGACTCTAGTTTCTTCCCTATGCCTACACATCTATTCGCTATCTCGATTTTCCAAAGTAATTACATCGCACAGTATGGTATTTTTAAAAAGGAAATGATAAATAATTTAGAATTTAAGGACTGTAATAAGATAGGTTCATTTACTTATAAGGAGGAATAGAGTTAATGCAAAATGGAATTAAGAATCAAACTGAACTAAATGATAAAAAATCATAGAATATGTTCTATATTTGTTTTGGAAATAAAATAAATTTCATGAATAAAATAAATGAAGCAAAGTTGCTCTGAAATTTTAAATAATTTCAAATATTTTTTATTTTATTTTATAAGTATTGCATATTTTTCAAGATAGATAATGTAATAAAACAAAACAGTACAATATAAGCATAGGTACATTTTTGTATTTATGTTAATAATAAGAAATACATCAATAATTGCAACTATTCCATATTAAAGTAATATTAAGGAGGAGATATTGGGTATAATAATATGATTAGTAATGACGTCCACATATTGTATTAATAAATCAACATTAGATATTTTGTGTATAATACTAATAACATTGCAAAATGAGAAATTATTTAGTAGTAAGATCTATATTCGAAATTGTTATTTTTTGTGTTTTCCGCTTTATGCTTCAATGTATGTTTGAAAGAAGCATATTATAATAATATTTAGTAAAGAGATAATATTTTAAAATTAATGTAAGTGATTATGTTTTTATTATAAAATTTAACAAATAAGGAAATAAAAAAATTGTATTATATTTTTTTCTTTAAGTCAGAGTGAAGACTTAATTTTATGTTTTATTGTATTAGTAGTTACGATGAGTAATAGATGTATAATGGTGCAAGACTTATTATACAAATTGTAAATATTGTAAATAGATTATTGTTTATTTTATTTATTATAATAAAAATTCTGTTAAATTTGTTTTCAAAATTTGTGTGTTAAGATTGTTTTCTCTCCCACATTACAATACATGTTAAACACTGAAGATTTGAACCAAACATAATATTTGCACAGATATTTTCTTAAGATCATTTTTTAAGAAATTACATTTTACATTATCTTTATGGTCATAAGTTGATTACTATAATATTATAAAGAATTATAATGCTATCTGTTCCCACACATATATTTTTCAGATTATAAAATACTACCACATTTTATTACACTATTATATGAAAAGATAAAAAAATATATTATATTATTTCCTTATTATTATTATGGCAAATAAGAATTATAGGGGATAAAAGTTATGTGAAATTAGACTGTACAATGAAGAATATTATTATTGTTTATTATTATTATTATTATTATTAGTAGTAGTAGTAGTAGTAGTAAGGTGTGGTTGAGTATGATATTAAATCCCTTATCATGCTTGACTACAGTAATTTAATTGACTTAAATTCGTTTAAGAATCTGAGATTTATTTTAGCTAAATTAGTTTAAATAAAAGGATTAGGATTTATTTATTAGTGTAATCTTAATGATTAGTTATTATTAAAGTTGTAAGAATACTATAGATTTATTATTTGAGATAATAATAGGGGGATAGTGTTCTTATGCCATTGAGGTAGTATCCTGTGGGATAACTCAATGTATTCTTTCTTGCCACTTGTATCTCACTTCCAAGTCTCATGATTTTAATAAATATTTATTTATTTATTTTATAAAACTGAACCTTATTATTATTTTTATTAATTTGAGCTAGTAGAACATTTAATATTAATGCAGAATATTTTATTTATCAATTATATGCATTTAACCGAGCATAATTATTAACTGAGCTATACCCATTTTACTTAATATTACATTTCCTGGAAGTGAGGGTGCAACCGGTAGTTAGAATATATATATATGCTTCTAAACTGGGGGTTGTGACAACATCGAACCCATGGATTTCTTCTCATGTTCTGTCCTGCGGTTATTTGAGTTTCCCAGGATCTTCTTCATACAAAAGGCCTCTGCATATCTGTGAATCCAGGACAGCTAACCCATGCCATGCCTAACCACATTTCTCTAAGCCCTGTCCTAAGAAGGGGGTGTTAGATTTTATTTTCATTCAGAAGTACGACCTTATTTTGATTTCTTTGCCATTATGACAGTACTGCCACTTCTTTGTTTATTATTAACTCTTTGCTTCATGATCTTAATTTTAGTGCTGTAATATTAAAATTGCACTCTGCTCAAATTCTGTATTTAAGAGTATATGCCTTGGAGAAAATAGTGTTCTTCTTACCAGTGTTAATTAAAAAAAGGTTCAATCAATATTTTGTCTCGTAACCAACTGTAATTTTCAAATGAGTTTTATTTATTTTCATGACCACAATGACATGAAAATAGCTTTTCTTATATATGTAATAAATATTGGAATACTCCCTGAAATAATATGTTAGTCACCGTGTTTCAGAAATATAGGCAAAAGTGTTAATGGCAATATTATGTAATCTTTCTAATATCTTAATACCGTACCTACTAAAGATATGTGTTAATGTATATATATTCTTTAGTAATAAAAGAGCATATGAGAACCCTTAACATGAATTCCAATATGTAATTATCTACCACTTGGTAGACTGCTCTTCACGCACATACTAATGTATATTAATTTGTCATGTTATTAAACTATTTTTATTGTCTAACTTATTTGAGTTGTTTGAATTACCTTCTCTCAACTTCCACACATACAACCATGCATATGACTATTTTAATTAAGTCATAATGTAACTAATATATCAGTCTCATTGTCTTCTTTGCTTTGCTAGTGGGGCAGACTTAAGAATAAATTCTTGTATGCTATTATTACTATGTTATTCATTACGTGTTTTATCTGGGGTTTGGAATTTGTTTGAATTCAGGTTGGTCCCTGACCTGAATCTCAGCTTGATTGGGTTTGAAGTACATTTTTTGAGTTCCAGCTCATGTTAGATGGATCAACATGTTTTGACCAGTGCAATATATGTTTACTATATAAGTAGGTATTATGTTTTAATTAAACTTTATTAACATTAATCCTATGGAATTATTCTATAGTGAGTAATTAAAATTCCTGCATAGATTTAAATATTACTTTAAAAAAAAACAATTCCTACATAACGCATTTAAACCTCTATATTTCCATTTTTATAAACAAATGATTATTTCTTTAACACCTGCCCAATCGCATCATTGCTTTTATTAAATAAATAATATACAAATTAAAATTTAACTCAAGTTTATTCACTCCTAATAAAATAAAGATAATAAAAAAGAATAAATAACAAGTAGAATTCACTTTGTAATTTTCAAAGTGATGACAATAAATTGTAATATAAAAGTAGATTATTCACACTTGCAGAAGAATATATAAAGAATCCAGATATCCGTGTATTTACCTCAGTAGGAATTTTCCCACACACTTTGAATTCTGTTGACTGTGCCATATTTGTTGGGTTTAGTCTGAATTATATATGAACACAAATACATGTAAATATGTTTCTAATATTTATTACTGAATATAAACAAATAAATATACACTCATATTTACAATAACTATACTCTGCCAGCTATTATTGATGAGATATAGCTACTAGTTACTGGATAAACAATTGAAGAAGAGATTGCAAATGCCCTTACAGATTTCCTTACCACTTTTAGTTGTAGTTTGGCCAGCTTGCCTCATAAGTAGATCTGATGACTGTACTATGACAGCTTGCCTCATGCCTACCAACGATTGGTTCTAATGGCTTTCAATCCTTAATGTGAACTTTCTTAACTGTGTCACTGTCTAGCTTCAATAGCTATTGTCTGGAGAATAACACCATTCAAGTTAATAATACTTTTCTGCACAACATATACTGCAGTTCAGATTTAACAATAGTTCTCTATGAGCACATATATGATCATTCAGCTATGTGATTATTTTTGGAGAAAACAAGAATTTTTTTAGCTTTGTGACAAGTGTTCTCTGACCTCACATTCAAAAAGACTATTTATTGTCAGATCATCATTCTTAATGGAAACAGATTCAGTGAAACACCATTGCCTATTGGCCAATTCTTGCCATTGGCTATGCATTAACTTTGTATGTGCATTGATTAGCAGCAATGAATGCTCAATCCAATTTAGATAAGATGGAATCTGGACTAGTCCATTGTTTGAAGTCAAGATGAGATATGACATTTCCTTGCCCTGGTCAAAATTGGCCATGGAGAATGTAGTCATACAGGTGTGTTGATAGACATCATGAGGCAGGTTGGCCAAAAGATAATTGCAACCTTCCATAGTTCACTCTGAACTAGGAGCTATACCTCACCAACAATAGCTAACAGAGTATAGTTGTCTGTTGTTTGGGAGGATTCCTGACAGAGATATTTTAAATGCTTTCTTTGGTTATGCATTTATTATAAAGCTTGTTGATGAATTGGCAATCCTCATTGTTTTTCAACTTACAAGCTTAAGAGAATAGGATCATGTGATCTATGACTTATTTTGACTATTTATATATTTATTTGTTTATATTCTGTAATAAATATAATTTTAAAAATATATTTACAAACATTTGTGTTTATATATAATCCAGACTAAACACAGATATTAAATAATTTGTGCATATGACGATTTCATCATTATCAACAATTAATGTCTTTATTATTGCTATATCTCCATTGTATCTGGCAGTTATTTTATATATCAGTTTTTCCCGCATAATAGAGGCTCATTTGCAAAAATTATTTTTATCATTCAATAGTATGCAGGCTATATGCAAATTTTTCTAGAATGACAATTATGATGGTTTATCTGTACATAAGAAATTTAATAAACTTTATTTACAATTTAATATATACATACAGACAATCACTCCTCTCCTCATTCTTGAAATAATCTGTAAAGTTACAAAAATAGTCCTGTAATTTGTGGAGTTTTCTGTAGATTCCAGTGGCTTTTGTTTGATGAGATGGTTTAGATTATAATAAATCTCCAGCCGGTTCTACTGCTTAATCATTTGATTTAATATTTATTTCCGTGGGCTTAGATTTTTTGTCTGAATATCAACAGGAATTTCTTCATTTTATGCAGCTAAAGATAAATCAGCACACTCATCTTTATCATAACTTTTTTATTAGCTAATGAAAAATGATCACTATCCTCATCTGACATCCCACTCTGAAAAGTTGTAGATGATTGACATGTCTCTTCAATTGTTTTACATTTTCCCAATTTATTTACTGTGATTTATTTGTTAATAATTCTATTATCACAATAAGAAACCATGTTTTTTTTAAAATATCTCTTAACCCAAACTTATTTTCCAACTTTAAAATTCTCACAGATCAAATCATTTCATAAATTACTTTATTAGCTGGCAATAGCTTTGACAGGTGGGCAAAATTTTTGACACATTAACAATTCCGTGAGTCTCTTCATTGTTGACACACTCGGTGTGAAATGTTGATAAAAGTTTGTGCCTAATACGACTTCATATACATTCTGGTTTAATGCTTTACTTAGTATTAATTTATGCCATTGTACTGCCTTCTCAGTTAAACCATTTGATTCTGAATGGCATGTCCGTATCAAAATGTGGTGTATTCCTTTATCATCCTAGAAATCTTTAAACATCTATGAGGTAAATCCAATTCAGTTGACTGTCACAATAGTTCCTGGATATTCATATCTTGTGGACATTTCTTTCAAGGATTGAACAGAACATTCTACACTAATATTTTTAATGAGCTTATATTCTGTCCAATATAGATTTAGGAATCATTCACAATTAAAAAGAAATAATCATTCACTGAACCTGCATGATCTGTCTGCAAGTTATTAATATATTTACTGGCCCAAACTCCTTCATGTAATTTTCAATACCCTTGCAAATCATCTTTTTTTCATTTCTCTCAATTTAAATTTCAGAAGGTCTGAACCAATTCCTTCCAAGTAATGGGCTCGTATTTCTCTTGACTAAGTACAACGGTAAAAATTTAATCTTGGCATTTATTTTAACAAATACATGTGCAACTAGTTCATGTGTATTTTTGAGTGTCAACCTGCTTTTATTGTTATCATTAATTTTATTTCAGTCTTTGTGTGATAAACAAAATAAACTGATGGTACTGTACACTTCCATGGGAATTTTATTTTCACAGATAAGAATGTCTAACAAAATATTTTGCATTATTAATGTTCTTGACATCATTTTTTCTTCTCATTCCACTTCCCGACAAGTCAAAATCTGAATTTAATTCAGGTTTTAAATTCATACCTTTATTTTGACAAACACAAGCTAAATACCTCTTTAATTTACACACTTTATAGTTTATTTCTTTAAATTTGCAGTGCTTCTTTATGTGGTATTGTAATAGCTTGGAATTCCAAAGCAATCTCCAACATTGCTTCCTGTACCCTACACTTTCCCATTGCAATTTTATGTTTTGGTTTACTTAATAAGATTTTTCTGAAGTTGGGATCCATCATTCCAAATAATAGTTTATCCACTAATATGCCATATAGTTTAGAAACTAAATAACATTCTTTCATGAGTGCTTGTAATGCTAAATCATAGTCTTGATAAAGGTCATGAGATGACTGTTTCTCATCACCCATTTAAAACTTACTAGTTGAAAATGAGCATTTAAGTTGTCTTTTAGCTTTTCATATTGTAACGATGTGTATATATACACATTGCATAAGTGTGTGTATATATATATGAGTTACATGATTAATTTTTAAAATAACATAGAAAAATTACAATTATCATCATCATCCATTATCATTACATTGCAGGATGAAGGTCTCTCCAAGTTCAACCCATCTTCTTGGATCTTTAGCTTCTATTTTCCACATCACCCCTGCACACTTTTTTATTTCAACCATCCATCTCACATGTGGTTTTTTCTGGGTCTTTTACAATCTCTTAGAATACAATTTAAGATTTCAATTGTCCATCTATTATCATCTCTTCTAGAAATATGTCCAGCCCAACTCCACTTGTCTTTTACATTTTTCAATGAGATCAGTAACAACTGTTTGTCCTCATCCATGTATTTCATTTTCAATTTCTTCTTGTTACTCCTAATATGCATCTCTCCATATTGCTTTGAGTAGTCTGAAGTCTCTGTATTGCTCTTCTATTAAATGTCCAAGTCTCAGAACACATTTATTAAAACATTCCTTTTCAAACACATAGGCATATTTCCTTTTAGTATCAAGTTATTTCTACCAAAAGCACGCCGACCAAGTTTAATTCTATGATTAATTTCATCCATTATGTTTCCGTCTGTATTAATAATTGGACCAAAGTATTTGTAGCTGTTAATTTCTTCTAACTCATCATAATCAATCTTTATTTTCATATTTTCAGAAAATCCATTGAAGATTACTTTAGTCTTTTTAACATTTATCTTTAGTCCTGTTTTTATACTTTAATCTGATAATCTCTGCAACATTTCCTACAGCTCTAAAGCATTATTTGCAAAAGCAATTACATCATGTGAAAAATCTAAATTACTTAAATAATCTTCATTTACTTCCACTTTTTTAGCTTCTCATTTTAATCCACAAAATACTTTTTGCAGCATTGCTGTAAAAGGTTTTGGGGATATGGAGTCATCCTGTCTTACACCCTTCTAAATGTTGACTTCTCCAGTATCATTATGTAATATAATTGTTGCTGTTGAATTTTTAAAATATTCTTTAATAATAATTGAAAATACTTCTCCCAAAAAACGTAATAGCATATAAAAGCGATTTAACCTGCTGAAGAAGAAGCTGTAAGTAGTAACCAAAAACAATTAAATCAAATTAATTTAGGCCTAGTAATTTCGAGGTTTTCCCTCATATTCATGGCCAAAATAAGTTATAAACCATTGCTGTAATGTTACAAAATAATAAAATATGAAAATGCGAATTAATTTGTCCATAAATATTCTTTAAAATATGACAATATCCTGGATCTATACCTTGATGATTAAATGCTTTAATCACTGAAGAAATGTTTATAGAATCAAATGCCTCTTCATAATTTACAAATCCAAACATAATGGCAACTCATATTTATTTTTCCTTTCTATAACTTAACTCTATCTAAACTTGGTGAGATTCTCTATGTTATAAACCTGTCACCTTTGCTGAATATAAAAAAGCTCTATTAGCTAGTTACTGAAACAATGATTATCAGGAAAATATTTACCACCATGTGTTGCAAGAAAAATGGAGCCCTGGTGAACCTTTCACTCCTTTCTTCAGAAGATAAGTGGTCAAACTAGGTTCTTTAACCACCAACCCACTATCCAAATAACAAATTATTAGGATAGTTCATCATAATTTCCCTCACAACACTGAGAAAATTCTCATAGGTACTGAGAGGAAAATAGTGGAACAAATGGCAAAATTATTGAGTGCTTTCGACAGCACTAGATCTACATATGATGCAAGAGGAGAGGATTTATACCCCAACCTGGAGTGCTGACTGTAAATTCCATAAGATATAGGCACAGTATAAATTCAAGGAGTAGAGCCAGAAAAAGATGATTTTCTAATAGCCCTGAAAGAACAAGTGGTTATTTAAAAAAGAATTCTAAAATGTCAAATGGGCAGAGAGAGGAAAACGAGAAAGGACCTCTGTAAAATGTCTTTCATTACAAGGTTCAGATCCAAGGCAGGAAAACAATATAAAAGAAAATTGTAATAATGAACAAAATAAATATCAACCATGAATAGCTAATTTACTATACAATTGGGATGAGACAGAACTTAAGCTATCCCCTAAGCATTGTCCAAAAGCAAAAATAGTGGTGACAAAATAATCATTGATGGGTTACTTGACTCAGGGAGTCAAGTGTCTGTAATTTCTCAAAATATGTTTGAATAGATTATATGTTTGAACCCTAGCATTAATAGCTTGCCATTAAAGACAGTAAATGTTACTTTAGCCAATAGTAAAAAAACTAAGTTAGCATCAAAATAAATCTGGGAATATATTTGGATAAAAAAAGTACAGCCATGTTCTGCTTATTCTTGAAGGTTTAATACACAAAATTGTACTCAAGTCAGATTTCATGCACAGAACAGGATGTGTTATAAACTATAATTTAAATCAAATAGTATTTGATGAAGAAGTATTGCCTTTCTCACCTCAAGAAATGTGCAAATCTGCTGCTACCTGCTGCATGCAAAATGTTAGGCCAGGGCTTGAAACACAATTAAAAGCTAGATGAGTTACAAATCATAAGTAATGACCAGAAAAATATGATAGAATAACTGGTGAAGGAATATGAGCATCGTCTTCTCTGATATCCTAGGAATAATACATGAATATGAGCATATAATAAGGCTCACTAAGGTCCAACCATACCAAGTTCACTCATACACTATTTCACCAATACAGGGTGTAAGTAGAAAAACAGCTAGAAAAATGATGAAGTTAGGGAGTAATATCAAAATGCTCATCACCATTTAACAACCCAATAGTAATGGCAAAGAAAAAGAATGAATCAATTCATCTGTGTTTAGATTTAAAGCAGCTAAATAAAATAACCATATCCAATAGTAATGAATCTCCATCCATTCATGAATTACTAGTTAAATTTTAAAAATAAAAATGTGTTTTCTACTTTTGATTTAATAACCAGTTACTGGCAAATAAAGTTACACCCTTTGGATCAGAAATACACTGCTTTTAAATACAATGGACATTCATATCATTTCAATCGAATACCATTGCATCTAAAAAATAGCAGGGCAGGGCTAATTAAATGTCTAGATCAAGTGCTGTCCAATGAAATCAAACAGTTAATAGCTATGTATGTTGATGACATAGTACTGGCATCATCTAACATAGTTAACACATTAAACATTTATTTAGTGAATGGCAAAGCTGCTATGGAAATAACATTTCTAGGCCATACAATTAGTGGAGAAGGTATTTGATCACACACTGATAACAATAGTGCAATTCAAGACTTGTCTATACCTAAAAATAAAAAACACATCTGATAATTTTTAGATTTGTGCAACTTCTATAATAGGTTTTCTAAAAAAACTTTGTGTGATATGGAGCCTTTGCTTCAATTGTTAAAAAAAAACCCATGTGGGAATGGACTGCCCAGCATGACAATAGTTTTCAGATGATAAAAAACGTATTATTAAAAGAAGTCATGTTGTTATACCCAGATTTTAATAAGCCTTTTTACATACAAACAGACAGTAGCTGCTCCAGATTGGGAGCTATTCTGCTTCAGGTACAAGAGAATGGCCAATCTGAACTTCTTTTTTCATAAATGTGGTTATTGAAGGGTTCAGAAGTGAATGATACAGTGACAGAAAAAGAAGCCTTAGCAATATTTTGTGCCTTTCAAAAATTTCTTCATTTCATGATAGGATCGGAGATAGTTGTGATAACTGGCTCAAGAATGTACAATTTTTAAATCACAGTTATTTGACCAATAGAAGGTTCATAAAGTGGAGCCTATTCTTGCAAGAGTTCAATAATACTGCGAGATATTGCAAAGGCAGTGATAATATAGTCACAGACACATTAAGCCACTACCTAGCCACATTAAGCCACTACACAATTTCTACCCCTGTGGCAGAATCTAAGCACTGATAATATACATATTTCAATATTGGAAACAGATATAGATGAATTTGTGGAGAATGATCTCCAGCATTTAAAAGTAATACAGCAAGAAGATTCAGATTGTGACCAAATAATTAAACACATTGTGAAGCAGCATATGATTCCAAATGATAATAATCCCATGTGGAAAGATAGAAAAAGGTACTGTATCAAATATGGACTATTGCAGTATATAAAAAATAAAACTGGTAATGAACAGGAAATATATTGTAATTCCTGTCACATTATGCAATTGTTTAGTTAAATATATTCATCGATTATATGGGCACTACAGAACTGGCAAAATGGAGAAATTATTAAATAATTGGTTTTACTAGCTAAAAATGTATGCCACCAATACTGCCCATGGTAAATAATTACAAAATGAGTCTAAAGACAATGTATGGGGTCATTGAAGCCCATCATTTTTCAACAACCTAATTCAATAATGGCAATTGATTACTATGGACCACTGCCCCCATTTAAGAGAATGAGATACTTGATGGTGGTTTATGACTTATATTCAAAATTAGTCACTGCATAGCCAATATCACAAGTGAATGCAAAGCAGACAATTCAGTTGTTAGAGCAGCAGAATTTCAGTACTGTTAGAGTACCTGATTCAATCATTTTAGATCATGGGGTCCCATTCATATTGAATGAATGGGAAAGATGGATAATGAAATGGGAGATAAAACGTCTTAACCTCAATAAGAAACCTAAGTCTATTCTATATGAATAGATCATGTGGGAATTGGGACAGCTTTTTAGAGTATGCATAAATACTAATCACCAAGGTTGGGTTAAGCAAGTAGTTAACTTTATCAATTGGCCTGTAAATGAATCAACTGAGTTCAAACCCACATATCTCCATTTCAGAAAAACAGTACCATATCTGTTAAAAATTAAGTTGCCCATATCTATTCCCCACATAAATATAGAAAATGATATTATAAGAGCTTGGGATATTATAAAATCAGGAAATGTAAGAGAAAAAAACAAAACAAAAACAGTCAGATTTTTCAGCTGGATGATCGAGTCATGGTTAGTGTTAACCCAGTGTGTTATCCTGAGAAACAAATTTATAAAAGATTTCAGCCGATTTATGAAGGTCCATATATTCTAATCCATCAATATGACTATAATTCCTTTGTAATAGCCAAAGACAATATAGAACAAGGAGCATATAATGCTAGGTCATTGAAGTTTATTGGAGGGCAGAAAAACAAAGAACTGCCAGATAAAAACTAAATATGTAATCTGACAGATTCACACTGGCTTGACCAAATAAATAACGACCAAGGATTTTGAATAAAGAAAATGATTAAAGTTAGTCTTAATAAAAAAATAAATAATTAAAAAATATGAAAAAAAAATCCTTAAAGAATTTAGTTTTTGAAAATGTCAAAACAAGTTATAACCAATGACAAATGCCATGATTATGTCTACCTTATTGTTGTGACAAATCCAACTCATACATCTGTAAAAGACATCAAAGCATGACTTAAATAAATATGTAAAAATAAAAAGTTTTTTTGAATAAGGTAAAAGAGCTTAAAATGAAGTGTTCAAAATAAAAGTCAAATAAATAAATGTGAAATTAATAATGAAAAAAAAATAATGAAAATAAATCCTTATCAAATATAGAAAAAATGTTAATTAAGATTGAGGTGTGTGTGGGTATTCAGGAAAAAATATACATTTCAGGTCTGACTTTGGGCTGGATTGAACCTTTTCTTGTGGTGACTTTGTTCTAAAGGTGAGTAGGTGTGAAGATTAAATAATATTGATGATGATGTGCCAGCAGAAAAAGTCCTGGCTATGTAATAATAAATCTGGAAGAAAAATTCCCAGTAACTAAATAAAATAAATATTTTTGTGTCAAATGTGCAATAGAAATAATCCTGCCATTCACAGTCTTAAAGTCCACATTCATGATCCATTGTGCACCAAAATTGGCCCATGCTATAGTCACAACTTCTGCAAAAAATTAAAAGTTGATTTGATCAACACAAAATTGATCTGTGTGTTGAATTGCCTAATACTTTACTGTCTACCTCTCTTGATATTGTCATTTATTGTTTAATGGTGAAAAGAAAGACTGAGATACACTTTGAAAAAAATAGTCATTAAAAATGAAGAATTTAAAGTGGTCAATACTTAAGTAAAGGCATTGATGCATTTAAATCCTCAATTGGGGAGGGTGTAATGTAACGATACGTATATATACAGAGTGTGTATATATACGAGGTACATAATTTATCTTTAAAATAAGATAGAAAAATTACAATTATATGTCAATATATAATAGTTTGAAAAAAGAAGAAAAAAAAGTTAAATAAAAAAAATAAAAAGTACTAATTATAATTTATCTTTCTTTTATTATTATTTTTTTTGTGTGTATTCTATTTTTATATAATTCTTTCAAAAGTACTTTTGGTTGAAATCACATTTAACTAAACGTTTGTAATGAATTGTAACAATTTGTACAAGATTAAACAGGTTCTTGAGATTAAGATTCCAGACTGATTAAATAAACAATATAGGACTAATTTCGGTGTAATTAAAATGGAAAAAATAAGAGAATAATAAAAAAAATGTACCAATTAAAAAAATTAAAGATCAAATGGATTGATAGCATGGATAAAAACTTCAGGAGGGATGGGGTCAGAGTCTATAAAAAGTTGATATCCCCTATTGTTCAGTGATTCAGATTATTGAGACTATTCAGATCATTCAGATTGTTCAGTTATTCAGAATACTTAAACTATTGAGACTTATTCAGATGATTCAGATAATTATCCAGAAAATCTTATAGGAGTCAATTAAAAAAAAGTTACAGAAGAGTTAACCAAGGTCAGCCAGCAACAGTGAACTAAATCTACAAGCATCTAAAACAACAAAGTCCAGCATGATGAAACCATCTTTTTACGATTGTGCCAAGAGAGAAATGTGTGACTAGACCCAAAAGCTGAGTGATTGTTCTTTTCCGCTGCTCATCTCCTGAATACATTAGCCAGATGCAATGATATATTACTCTGACTTGCCTTTTTGCTGATGTTTGAACCTGTTATGCCAAATCAATGGCAACAACCCATGCTATAGGATGTGGAACAAAGAAGAAGCTTGACTTGTACTAAAATATACACTTACCATGAATTTGACCAGATCAGAAGACATGGTGATTGATCACCTATATGAAAAACCAGAAACTGTGTTTAACCCTAGGTAAATATATTCATTGATGTCATTAGTAGAACTTTTGAATTCTTAATACAAGTAATGAACTTTTAAACTTTATCTTAAATAGAACTTTAGGTGTTCATAAGTATTAATTAATAATAACTACATTTAAATAGGATTGCTATAAATTATGGGAATTTATGTGTTCTTATTTTGTTTTATGTTTTTAAATGTTCATTATTATTTATGTTATTTAATAAATGTGTTTGTAAATTATTAGGGTCGTTATATGTTTCTCTCTCTCAATTTAATTATGAGTAAATAGCCAATTTTATTTAAATATTTTGTTATGCCAATCTCTCGTGTTTTTTATAGCTAGCCATGGATCAAGCACTTGGAATTGTTTACATTATCTCTTAGGATCTAGTCTAATTGACTATGTGGTGCCCTAGGATTTAAACCCATTAAAAATATCCCTATGAGATGTTTCACGTATTATGCAGCTAGAGAGAGTTATTTCGGGCTGATAAAGTGACTGTCTGCTTAATATTTTAATTAAATCTCTGTGGTATGATTAATATGTAAATATTAATCACATTTACTAATCTGCTTGAGTAATGGGGTCTTAAAAATCATATTAAAAATTAATATGATTTAATAAAGTAAAATAGTAAGTAATTAGACTTAGAATAATTCGTAAAGTTTTTTAGATAGTGAATCCCGTTACAATATGAAACACCTTTGGAGATTTTGAGATCACATAATTGTTTTTCCACTAGTAAAACATCTTTCCTAAAAACAACCAATCTGTCATCTGCAACTTTATTTATAAGTATATATTGCTTAACATGTTCCACATATAATTTCCAAGTCTAAGTGTCATTAACATCAAACTCATGGATATTATTACATAAAATTGTCATCAGTATTGTTTATACCACTGAGATTGCTTGTATTAGAATGTATTTAAAGACATTTAAACTAAATCATAAAATATTAAAAATGTCATTTTTATTATTTATTTGATTATTTTCTTTTCAACATTTTTTTTTGCAATTCATACATATACCTTTTTTTTTGTTGCATATTTTTAATTTTCCATAATAAGTTTTTTATTTATTTTTGTTAAAGCTTTGATAATATATATTTTTAGTTTCTTTATCTTAGAGTAAATGTCTTTATTTTTTAAAATAATCTTTTTTTATTTAGCCATTCTTTAGTTTATTTAGTGTCTGTAAATTCAATTTTTAAAATAGTATCTTCTCCAGCAAATTTATTTTTACTCTGTATATTACTTATTTGTCCTTCACCAAAATTCTTATGTCCAATTTATTCTCAATTAAATATATTAAACATATTTTCTATTTCTTTAGAGATTAATATATTTAGGGCCATGCATTCAGTTGGTAGCTGAATAATTATACTTTATAAATAAGAGAAAACAACCAAAGTTAAGAGTTTATTTACTCTGAATAATAATAATTGTATTAGTAAAGAATTAGTAATTTCAATTCACTTTTTGCAGTTGAGAACAAAATCGCATACATCTGTTAACAGTTCATGTCTCCTTAGAGTTTAGTATCTATACAGTTTCTTTAATTCTGATATTTGCAAGCATATTACAGCTCACACACATTATTCTTAATTAATTTCTATAACAACAATACATAACTCCATTCACTATTCAATACATCATTTTACTGTACATCTTTAACACTACTGTTCTCATTTAATTCTTCTGCAGACTATCAGCTTTGCTAATTTGCATAAAGTGACTTTTCTTTACATGCAAATTAACCCATCACAATTTCCTGTAAGTAGTTTCTTTTTCTGACTAGCAATTATTTATTCTATTTTGGCAGTATTCTAACATATCAACATTAAAAGCTTGTACTTACATACTCACTTTTATTTATTTTTTAATAAAATCTATATATATGTAGTATATAAAGCAGAGATTAAATCTTTTATTTCAATAAAGGAGGTTTATCATAATTGTTCATATTTATTTTTATAGTCCTTAAGCATTTGTAGTCAATTTTTAATTTTTCTTCAATTATCACTTTCATCATCATCATCAACAGTTTTTTGCCAAATAGACAGATCCATAGAGTAATCATATCATCAATTCATCCATTTTCCATTCCATTCTCTTCATCGCTCAGCTCATCAATTCCATGCAACTCTTCCCATCTCTTTTATCATCCAATAATGTCAATCTCTTCCATCTTTCTTCTTACTTCTACTCAACCATTCTCTCCAAAACATTTTTCATTAAACTATAATTTCTTCTTAGGATATGTTCAATCCAGTTTCTCATTCTCTCTCTGATTTCCTTAAAATCTTTTTTTTATTTACTCTTATCAAAACTTTTTCATTTGTTAACTTATTCATGTAACTGATTTTTCTCATTCTTCTCCATGTCCACAGCTCAAAGGCTTCCAATCTGTTTCTAATTTTATTATTCATAGTCACTTTAATACTTTTTTTAATTTTTATATTTTTTGTTATAAATTACAAATACTTAGTAATGTTATCATATTTAGCAGACAAGAAATTCCATTGATTATTTGAATTGATCAAAATGACACTCTAAATCATTAATTAAATTAACTTTTGCTTCTATTCTTATTAGTTTTTTCTTAATGTCAGTCATTTCTTTATTTCATCAATTTTTTCTCCTCATTATCAGTCCAATTTTTAACCTTGAAGCCTTTTTTGGTTTTTTTTGCATTTTTGACATTTTCAGGATTTTTTTTTGCTGATATTGGTGTCTATAAGAAGATCCTTTCAATTCTGAACAATGGAAATGATAATAATCTTGACAAAACTATTACACAATGCAAACCCCCGTTTTCCAAGTTACCCATATTTTAAAAAAAATCAATATATTTTTTTAATACTAATGTCAAATGTATCCAAATCAAAGTCACAAGAACAATAATTGCAACAGTAGAGATTTCTTACTTTTAGTGAAAATAATTACTATTTAGAAATATATTTTTAATGATATATAGCTAAAAGTGTCTCATATATAAAAATAGAAACAAAATACTTACCGTTAGAACAGAAAACAAGTCATTATTATCATAAAATTATTCAGTATATAATAAAACGTATGTGAAATAAAAAAAATCTTTATTTATATATTAATAATAAATTCGTAGCAAAATTATTATTATTTCCATATATATATATGAACCAAATATAATAAAGACTCAACAAAATGGTCTAAAAGAAATAACAAAATTAATAAAAAATATAAATAAATGCATAAATAAATAATTTTTCCGGTACTTGTGTATAATTCAACCGATGACGTTTTTGACTTACCGATTTCCCTTCCGGTAGACATCGACATTTTTTGCATGACAACATTGTCATGGTAACCAAGTGACTGGCGTGATTAATCCATCAGAGAGTCAATTTTTTTTTTTCACCCGCGAGATTTAAAATTCGTAGAGAGGTTTGGGAATTTTTTTGATTTTTCTGTCTATTGTGATTTTGCTATCCACGGCATCACAGTTACTTTTTTGAGCTGTAAATTCGGGTAAAGTGTTTTATTTATCTGTTTATTTTAAATTTACAAAAAATTTTTGTTAATATTTCTACAATTCTGAAACTTACATTGAATTACGTTTAATGTGTAAATAATTTATTCTGGTAAAGTGTTTTTTATTTATCTGTTTATTTTAAATTTACAAAAAGTTTTTGTTAATATTTCTACAATTCTGAAACTTACATTGAATTACGTTTAATGTGTAAATAATTTATTCTCCGGTAAAGTGTTTTTTATTTATCTGTTTATTTTAAATTTACAAAAAGTTTTTGTTAATATTTCTACAATTCTGAAACTTACATTGAATTACGTTTAATGTGTAAATAATTTATTCTCTGGTAAAGTGTTTTTTATTTATCTGTTTATTTTAAATTTACAAAAAGTTTTTGTTAATATTTCTACAATTCTGAAACTTACATTGAATTACGTTTAATGTGTAAATAATTTATTCTCTGGTAAAGTGTTTTTTATTTATCTGTTTATTTTAAATTTACAAAAATTTTTAGTTAATATTTCTACAATTCTGAAACTTACATTGAATTACGTTTATTGTGTAAATAATTTTCAATAATTTTTTAAAACAAATTTGGAATATACATTACCAAATGCATGTGATAACAAGAACGCCATTAATGCCAGATTCGCATTAATTCGGGTAAAGTGTTTTATTTGTTTATTTTAAATTTACAAAAACTTTTTGTTAATATTTCTACATTACATTTTTAATGTGTAAATAATTTGAAATAATTTTTGAAATCAATTTTGCAATATGCAGTACATTTTTAAAATTACCAAATGCATGTAAAAGTGCAGCATTTTCTGGATGCCATTAATACCAGATTTGCATTAGATCGCGTCTTTTTTATTTAGGTGTTTATTTAAAATTTACAAAAAGTTTTTGTTAATATTTCTACAATTCTCAAACTTATTTACAAAAAATATTTGTTAATATTTCTACAATTCTCAAACTTACATTGAATTACATTTAATGTGTAAATAATTTTCAATAATTTTTTAAAACAAATTTGGAATATACATTACCAAATGCATGTGATAACAAGGATGCCATTAATGCCAGATTCGCATTAATTCGGGTAAAGTGTTTTATTTGTTTATTTTAAATTTACAAAAACTTTTTGTTAATATTTCTACATTACGTTTTTAATGTGTAAATAATTTGAAATAATTTTTTAAATCAATTTTGCAATATGCAGTACGTTTTTAAAATTACCAAATGCATGTAAAAGTGCGGCGTTTTCTGGATGCCATTAATACCAGATTTGCATTAGATCGCGTCTTTTTTATTTAGGTGTTTATTTAAAATTTACAAAAAGTTTTTGTTAATATTTCTACAATTCTCAAACTTACATTGAATTACATTTAATGTGTAAATAATTTTCAATAATTTTTTAAAACAAATTTGGAATATACATTACCAAATGCATGTGATAACAAGGATGCCATTAATGCCAGATTCGCATTAATTCAGGTAAAATGTTTTATTTGTTTATTTTAAATTTACAAAAACTTTTTGTTAATATTTCTACATTACGTTTTTAATGTGTAAATAATTTGAAATAATTTTTTAAATCAATTTTGCAATATGCAGTACGTTTTTAAAATTATCAAATGCATGTAAAAGTGCGGCGTTTTCTGGATGCCATTAATACCAGATTTGCATTAGATCGCATCTTTTTTATTTAGGTGTTTATTTAAAATTTACAAAAAGTTTTTGTTAATATTTCTACAATTCTCAAACTTATTTACAAAAAATGATTTGTTAATATTTCTACAATTCTCAAACTTACATTGAATTACGTTTAATGTGTAAATAATTTTCAATAATTTTTTAAAACAAATTTGGAATATACATTACCAAATGCATGTGATAACAAGGATGCCATTAATGCCAGATTCGCATTAATTCGGGTAAAATGTTTTATTTATTTGAAATTTACAAAAACTTTTTGTTAATATTTCTACATTATGTTTTTAATGTGTAAATAATTTGAAATAATTTTTTAAATCAATTTTGCAATATGCAGTACATTTTTAAAATTACCAAATGCATGTAAAAGTGTGGCGTTTTCTGGACGCCATTAATACCAGATTTGCATTAGATCGCGTCTTTTTTATTTAGGTGTTTATTTAAAATTTACAAAAAGTTTTTGTTAATATTTCTACAATTCTCAAACTTATTTACAAAAAATATTTGTTAATATTTCTACAATTCTCAAACTTACATTGAATTACGTTTTAATTTTATTTTTAATTTGTGAATTATATCATACAGCTATGAGAGTAATACAATGTTTGGAGGCCCCCCAGCACTACGCGCTGCTGTATTTTAAAATTGAGAATAATATTTTGACGCATGCATGTACATTTTTTTTATTTTTTTTTTTATTTTTTTTTTTTAGTATTTGCCTGACCTGCGTCAGATATTTTTCATTTTTGAATATTTTTTAGCATGTGACCTGGATAATTCAACTGATGATGTATTACCCTGAAGGCATATCAGTCTAATCTTGTGATTTTTAACGTATCGTGTTCATGTGATCTGCGGACACATTTTAGTGATTACGTGTGTCCGCAGATCACTTGGAGACGTTATCTTAAAAATCGCAAGATTAGACTGATATGCCTTCAGGGTAATACGTCATCGGTTGAATTATACACAAGTACCATTTTCCCATAAATTCTATTGAGATTTCTCATTAATTTCATAATTTTTTTTTTTGCACTTAATGTTACTTTTTCTATACAAATTTAATTATCATTAATATATGCATATTTATTCATTTTTATATATTAAGGTAAAACTTGTGGATATCCAGCATTGCCAGAGCCAAACAATATGAAATTTAACAGCATTAGGTCTTTATTGGATTCATATGATTTATCTTACATATATTTTTATTGCATCGATGGCTTTTTTACTGGACATTTTTTGTCAAAATGTGAAGAAAATAAATTATGGTCTAAACCAGAAGGAAAATGTAAAGGTATGTTTATTTCTATTCTTATTCCTAATGCTTTTCAAATCATGTACAAACATATATATATATAGTTGGAAGATGCAAGCTAGTGCTTAGTTCCACACACACATAAAACTTTCAGAATATTAACACTTATTTAAAAGAAAATAATAATAATAATGATGATGATGATGATGATGATGATAATAATAATAATAATAATAATAGAATCCTGCAGCAAATCTCTGCTGAGGTAAGAAGCAATCTTTAAGCTCTCTGATGTAAGTATTTATATTTTTCTTTTGTTTCAACTTGTTATTCGCAAAACAAACATAATACAGCACAAATCAAATCATATAATAGATTAATAGAGTATTTTTTTAAAAAAATATCGGTGTGTATTCATATCTTTTTTTAAAAAAAATGACTTGAGTCAGAATAATAAATCATGGCTACTGCCCAGTCAAGCATGAGCGAGTTAAGCACCAATACGAAATTAACAACATCATTAGTTTCAACATCACCTATTTCATATGCAAAAATACTTAAAAGCAAAAGCAATATTACAGCACCAACCCAAATACCGCATTTCCGAAGAACAAATACAAATGATATAAAAAATCTAGATCTACATACTCAAGAGGAACATCAACCCCTAGCCACAATCTGGACAAAAAAATGCTTGAAAATGTGATGGACCATTTTAATGATACGGTGCCTCATATGTTGTTTGAAACTTTTCACAGGTTTTTTTCACCAACATCGCTAGTACACGCAGTAACAGATAATCAATGCTCATTATATCATTTCCCAAAAGCTTTATTATATGAAGCAATTACACAAAATGCACTATGGGAAATAATCTCTTGTATTGCAGACTATACAAATTCGCGATATATAACCATTGATTTTTATACTCAGCAGCAAAAAGAATGTTTTCAATCCACTATTTTAGCACTCGATAATTATGCACTCGTAATTATAGATGGAAACCGGAAAAATATTATTACTGGAGTGCTAAAAAATACTTATCTTAAATACAACTTACAAGATTTTCAAAAAATGATAAACCCGTTTGGAAAAGTAATTTCCCTACAGCCAATTTATTTAAAAGACACACCTATACTGATATGTAGTAATCGTTTTGAATTTAAAATAAAACTCCATAAAAATGTAGATGCTTCCATGATCCTAACACAAATTTCAGATCAAGAAGCAACACTCTCTCTTCACATAAGAGGTTTAAAGCCACATTGTTTTGGCTGTGGACAGAGAGGCCACCTAGCAACTCAGTGCAATAACACAAAAGGCAATCACTGTGAACAAACCAAAATCCTCTCCCCAGAACAACCCACTGATGATGAAAATAAAATTTCTAATAACACTACATCCATTGACAACCCAATAATAGAAACTGGAAAAAAACAGGTTCAAACACCCACAAACAAAAATGATAATGGAGCAGAATTGCCAATCCCAAAGACTAACCAAAAAAAATAACATAAAAACTAACGTAGACACCCAAAACTCAAACGAAAATAACTCTCAAGAAACCACAACACAAAATGCAGTAATTACATCACAGGATCAGCAACTCAATAAAACAAAAGGTGTACCAAGTAAAAATCAACAAACAGAAAATAAACACACACAGCTATGTTATGAAAATATAAATCAAGATAATATAAGTACACCAATAATAAAACAAACCACAATAATAAACTGCATCAAACATAATGGATGCAATAGAACCCCCTCTTCCACCCATTCAAGAGAATACACCAGAGGGAAAAAGAAAGCCAGGTAGACCACCTAAAAACCATGAATCCAAAAAGGCAAAGAAAACAGACCAAAAGCACAATTCATCAGACATATACAACTTAGAAAGTGATGAAATAGAAATGGATTTAAGCCAACAACAAATGGACAACTGTTCAGTTTCATCACAAATTGCCTGTATAGAGTCTGAACCAATATTAAATGAAAGAAAAACTAATAATAAACCCTACCAAGTCTTAAATATGTATCAGCATCCATCTACTGCAATATAAACAAAAATTTAGAATTAAAAAATCAATAAAAATCAATACACTGTTATAAAATTATCCTGTAACATGAAGATAAAAATTGGATTTCTAAACACTAGAGGCTTAAATGCCATCAAAAAATTTTTTGAACTCAAAAAATGGTTACATACAACACAACCACACATACTGGGGCTATTGGAAGCAAAAATATACAGCGGCTTTCAAATTGATCCTTCAAAATATTTAGTCAGCCAAGGGTTTTGTGCCTGCTCAAGGCAATCATCATCACCATCAGGTGGCATAGTTATAATTATATCCCACAACTGCCCTTTCGATTCTTTTAAAATTATATATATATTGACTCTAATCTTATCAAAATAACACTTCATCATAAAAATATCACACTTAACCTAGTATTTGACTATATACCACCAGGCCCTGTCATCATCTCCAGAATAATAGCAACAATAAATTCAATGCTTACAGTAACACCAAATCCCATAATACTCCTGGGAGATTTCAACATGACCTACCAAACTTTTGTCAACAAATGGATCCATCAAATAACAATCCCACTTATGCGTGCTGAAGGTTTTCTCCCATTAAACTCAATATCTTTTAATAACAATAGATATAAGTCACATTGATTTGTGTTTCTACTCACCAATGTTACATCATTATTTTAATCTTGAACTCTGTCCATCTATAATCTCAGATCATGCTGCCCAGTTCATCACCCTCGACCTAACAAAAATACAGAATACAACAATAACCCTTCAAAAGACTATGCAAATACTTCTTCCAGCACAAACAACTGAATTCCTATATTCAGAAACATATATAATGCTCCAAAAACTTCAAAACATGTCACTCGATCCAGTACAAAAGTATATAGCATTCACCAATATACTGTGAGTGTTCAAATTGATGATCCAGGTATAGATATAAAAAAAAAAAAAATTGTAAGAAAAGAAAAGAAAAACATAGTAAACCATTCAGCATAATATAAATTTAACTAAATCGGATTGATATTATTTTATACTTTTCAGATATGAACGCAGACACCATAGTAACATTATTACATACAGTTTAATGTTTACATATATGTTGTGTACATTTTATTTATAGATTTTTTTTTATAAAAATATTATTATTAAAGGGAAGTATATAGATAGGTGTAAATCATTGATGTGTATCAATGATTTAAAAGGTTATTATATCAATTTTGTATTTTGGTTTATAAAATGATATTAAAGAAAAAAAAAAATTGTAATCGAATTTGGATTTAATCTTCATGTATCTTCTTATCTATAACCGTGTGTGGTCGCCAGGATAAGACAACGTCAGAAAGAGAACATATAAAAATGACGTTTCAGAAGATAACAGGACACACAAGCTTTATCATTTTGCAATAGTAAAGGACAGATTTATTTTCCGTGTCTTTAAAAAAAAAAAAAAAAAAAATGAATTTTTTTTTTACTATTTTGGATGTAAAACTATAAAACATGAAAAAATAAAGGAATTGTCTGCTCGTTCAATCATTCAGCGGGCAGTGGAAAGGAAGTCTCGGAAGGCGGCAACAATAAAAAAAAAAAAATAAGAAGAAACCTATGAAGTAAAAATAAAAAAAAAAAAAAATGGATTTGCATAAACATCGGAACATGAACCCAATGGATCACTTCACCTCATAATGGGAATAGTCAAAGTGCACTCACATCTTCAGGAGAGAAGAGAAAGGAGAAAGGAGAAAAAAAAAAAAAAAAGGAAAAAAAAGAAAAAAAAAATTGAAAAGGAAACTTTTTAATGAAGTATTGCAGGGTTTACGATTACCATTTCTGACGGAGAAACTTTTCTATACACTATGGTTGAGGTCGATCGATAGACCAGTAAACAGTGAACGAACTGATTTATAAAAATATGGTATGATTTTTTTTTATAAAAAAATGTACGTGTGTTATATTTTTTTTTATGTAGTAAAATATGATGATTTTTTTTTTATCTAAAAGTAGTATAAGCTATTAGATGAAAATGATCGGAGAGGCTCAAAATATTCTTTATTTTATATTCATTTATCCGTAATTATTTTGATAAACAAATAGATTTTGATATCCTCCTATTTCACATTTTGGTATAGGTTATATGTATATTTTATTTTAGTAAAATATCTAAGGGCCTTTCCTGTCATTTATTCATTTATTTTTTTTGTTTGTGTCGTTATTGTTATTGCAACACGTATATAGAGAAACACATAGCAATATGATCATTTTATTTAATCAACCCATCTAAAATATAAAGTCATTTCGGATGTATTATATCATGAATATAGTCAATTTTCTTTCTTACAATCTAATAAATTGAGTTAATTTGAATATCAAGACTAGTTTAATTATTTTGTCTTATTTGGATTGCGTAAGACGGCATAGCCATTTAAGTAGCGGAATTCAGGCTCAGCTTGGTAAGCAAATTGGAATATAAGATAAGGTATGTTTAGCTTACTAGTAAATTTATTTTGTTTCTATATAATTTTCATATTTATATTTGCATGCGAAAATTATACATACATATTATCATTTATCTTAGTTAATAGTACAAAGTCAATCATTTCATGTTTGTCTGATTCCGTTATAGAGATCTAAATTATACTTTATCGTTTAGTTTGGAATAACTCGTCTTGGATATTTTCTTAGACTCTTATAACATGAAGAGAATAAATTTCATTGACCGATTCAATTGAATATTATTTCAATCTATATAAATATCAAATATAATCATGTGTTTTAATTGTTATCAATCAATTTTACTCAATTGTTTAAAATTTTCAAACAAGGTGTATTAAGGCTCACAGTTTAATAAACATCCAATAGAAGCTCTATATGTCTTTTATATAATGTGATTGGACATGATAAAGTTAGAAATGAGCTAATAGAGTGTTTATCTGTCTATTTAGCGTTTGCTAAAATAGATATATGCATATTTGGGTTCAGGCATTATTTTGTTTTGTTGTTTAAATAATGTCTGTTTGCAAACAAATGTTTTGTAAAGTGCTATTACAGATACTTAGAAGCTTATCCATTAATTCATAAAAGCAGCATCTTTAAATAATAAAGTAGAGTTAAATTACTGTAATAAGTAACAGGCTAATAAAATATATATATGTGTTGGAGTCTGTGTTAGTTATTAATGGGATTTGGTTTTGATTAGATTGCCAATCAAGTAATTAGCCTAATCCTATATTATTGTTTAGGGCAATAGTAGTTGGTTTCACTGCTCTATACAATTTATATTGTAATTGTGACGGATTTGTTGATGTCTGGAGCAGATGGTCACATTATCTCTTCATTTTACATATAGCTTAGGTAAATGAAACTTTAAAAGAGATTATTTGTGCTTTGTGATGGTTTATTATATAATGGCGACCCGATTGAGCTAGACCAGATTAATTTATATTGGATTTTTAGATTTTTTATCAGATCAGATTGATTATCCTAACCATCACCTTCATCCATCAATTCAGTCAGTTTCAATTGGCACCAACGTTTTGGGCCTTTCTTTCTTCAATTGAAAGGGACTACAGCATTCGACAATTCTGACGGTTACAAAATGGCGCCCAACGTGGGGCTCGAAATAACCAATTAAAGACCAAAGTTTGAGTCTCATATGGATGCTAAAACATAGTATTATTTTTATATGCATTGGTGGAGTTATATAGTTGATTATATTATATCATGGGTTTAAATAAGATATTAAAATATTTGTTGTTGTCGTTCTTTGGGGATTTTGTTCGCAGCCGCAGGATTGAACGGATAGATATGTTTTATGTAAGAATAAATAAAAGTAAGGTATTTCGCAATTTATTTAAAATAGAGATATTATATTTGACAGAAATAGAAAATAAAAATGGAAGGCCATAAGAAAGAAAAATTATCAAAACCTGAAGGAAATTTGTATCCAATTCTAAAAGAATTAATGGAAAATATGAATGATATGAAAAGTGATATGAATAATAAATTTGAAGGTATAAACGCCAGGTTTGGTGATATAAATGATAAATTTAGTGATATGAGTAGAGATAATCAAATATTAAGAGAAGACATGAATAATAAACTGGGTGATATGATTAAAGAAAATAAAGAATTTAGAGAGGAGGTAAATATTACAATTGGCTTATGCAAAATAGAGCTAAATGCTACTAATGCAAAGTTTGAGGAATTAAAATATGACTTAGATGCTCAATTAAAAAAATCTGATAGTAAATGTGATAGCAGATTTAATGAGCTAAGGGACCAGTTAAATAAATCACAAGAAAGATTAGAAAATAGATTTGAAAACTTGAATGAGGAAGTTAAAAATTGTAAAGTTGGGTACAAAGAACTAGAGAAAAAGTACACAAAATTTGAGAAAGCTTACAAGGATGGTCAAGAGGCTTCAAAAGTAGAAGTAAACAATCTTAAGCTAGAAGTTAAGGATCTTCAAAGCCAGATGAAAGTTGAATATAAAGAGGTGTGCAAGAAACATAATAAGGCTGATAATGAAATAAAGAAATTACAGAAAGTGTATACAGAATCGCAGAATAGTCTACTAGGTGTCCAAGAAGAGTTAAGCAATATTGAGCAAGGGAAGGCAAGAGAGTTAGATGATTTAAAGGATAGACTAGATAGTCACCAATCATCATTGCAACAGTTAGAAAAGTATGCTAAAAATCAAGATGAGGTTTATAATGAAATGAAAGATAATAGCAAGATACTAAAACAAGAAATAAGCAGGCATTTGGAGGAACAGGAAATAAATCTCAATCATAGGATATCTATAATGTTGGAAGATAAAATAGTAGGAATAAAGGATACTATGGTAAAGGGTAATGATAGTCTAATGGATAAACCATATCAATATTTGACCACAGAAAATAAGTTAAGTAGAAGTGATCATGATATACAATCAATGTATGGGGATGAAAATAATAAATTAATACATAGCCCAGAAGAAGTTAAGAGAGAAAAGATAGATGGAAACATAGCAAGGTTTATTCAGCTCAAAGTCTTCAAGGGTGATTATGATGAAAACCCTATAGAGTATCTAAGCGCACTGGAAGAGCTATTCTCATTAAGTAGATTAAGTGAAATGGAAAAATTGTCAGTGGCTAGTAATCATTTGAGTGCATCTGCCAAACATTGGTGGAAGTCCTTGTTTAATAAGCCCGAAACATATGGGGATTTTAAATATATATTGTTGAATGGTTTTTGGGGGAAGATAAACAGGACAATATTAGGCACCAGATTAGCCAAGATAAATATAGTGTTAGCAAGGGTAGCTTGACTCAATTTTTCCGGATGCAGACAGCAAAATTGAAAATGCTGACCGCATATCCGTTGTCGGAAAACCAAATAATTCGTATCATTAGGAGAAACCTGCCACGCCATATTGAGCAAACTCTGATTGCTGCCGATAGGCATACTGTTGAAGAGGTGTCCGATATACTTGGATCACTTGAGGCAAGTGAAGCACCTACAGGGAGTAGTCATAAACACCACAGAAATGATACTACTTACAATGTTTCTCCCATTAAATGTTATAGAAATAGAAGGACTTTAGATAATAGAAATGATAGGTATTATAGAGGCACTAAATATGCCAAATCTTTAGCACCAGTAAATATAAACAGGACCAATCCCAAAGGTTATGATAGAGCAGAAAAGGGTGCATGTGCAGCAGGAAGTTATCCTGTCAGCACATCACAGAACACACCTGTGAAAATGCTAGGGGCTAGGCCTAAGACTAAACCTTTAAATTAAAAATGGCCTCGTTGGAATGTTCCTCACTGCGGGAGCCTCATAGTATAGTGAATTTGGGGAGCCATGATATTTTTAGTTATTTGGAATAAATAAATTTTGAAACAGAAGATAATGATTATGATAGGGATTTGGAAAGTTATACCCTTAATTATTGTCCAGAAATTGTTATAGTTATTCAAGGTACATCAGTAAGGGCTTTACTTGATTCAGAGAGTCAAATTTCCCTTATCTCTGAAAATTTTTATAATAGGATTGCTGAAATCGATTCTGAAATCCCTATGTTGCCATTGAGACAGACACAGGTTATAATGGCAAATGGTCGAAAGGCTATATTGACAGACCATGCTACATCATTCCTATCTAAGGAGTGGAAAGGTTGGATTGAATGGCAGGGTATAAAACATATTCTGTGTTCAATTAGGAACCCTCAATCTAACCCATGTGAAAGAATTATGCGTGAGCTGGGTAGATTATTTAGGGTATACCTAGGAAGCAACCACCGTGTGTGGGTAAATAAATTAAAGGATGTCATTCACTATATCAATATAACACAGAATGAATCCACTAAATACACCCCAATGTATTTGCATTTTGGATATAGAGAGCCCATATTAATTAAAACACCATTACCGATTATAACTGAAGAAAAAGTAGATTATGATCATGACTTAGCAAAGGCTAGCCAGAATTTGAGAGAGATGGGACAGAAAAGAATTACCCACGCCTCTCATAAGCCTTGTAGATTTAAAGTAGGAGATTTTGTATTTGTAAGAACTCCCCAAGTCAGTGACCCGCAGAATTATAAATTCAAAA
>JAQFVV010000339.1:592500-597210 GCA_028023455.1 Epiperipatus broadwayi | reverse complement strand
CCATTCCAAATAAAAAGAAAAGTGGGGGAAGAATGCATTTCTCATAGAAACCCCAGAAGGTGAAAAAGGTACCTTCAATGCCCGAAGCTTGAAACCAGCAGCCCCACCCAATTAAATAAGAAGACATTCACTAAAGTAACTTTATTAGTATGTCTTATGATAGTTATTCTTATGACCAAAAGTCATTAGTAATAGTGAGAAATATTTATAGTCAAAGTACTTTTGAAAATTTTCATTGTATAGTATGTAAGTACTGTTTAAAATTAAACCTTGTGGAATTGACTGATGATGGTGAATGTGTTATTTAATGCATTGGAGATATAGAGTGTAAGATTTTAATGTCTGTGCTATTCGTAAATTGTAAATATTTGTATGGTTAAGTCTTTTCTTTGAGGAAGTTGACAGAACTATAGATGTGTGTTGTGGCTCGTAACTCTATATAAGATTATATTGAAGTCTGAAGTCGACAGATGTCCCGACTTATTATTATTCGTTGGCAGGTAGGAAGAAATCCTTGATGGCAGGATTTATCTGTTAATATGAGTTATAATTTTAAAGAGAAATGTTTAGTAGTTTCCCTAACCTGTATAAAATAAAGCTATTCAAACATAAATGTCCCTGATTAGCATCAATGTAGAGCACAGATTGGTTTGTAAAGTAGTTGTCAGATCCTCCAGAAATTAAAATTAGATTTAATTAACATTTAGTCGATTTACTTTAGTATTAGAAGTGATTTAAAAGTGGGATATCTCTGTTGTTTTGAATCTCCGGCTCACTGTATGAGTTAAGTTTCATTTGTTTAGATTGTTTTATAGGAAAAGTGACTTTAAAGGTTAATATTTTCAATGTCTAAGACAGGAATTGAATAAATATGGGATATTAAATAACTAAAGTTCCATTCTCACTTTATGACAATATTGAATGTTTAAAATTTAGGCCCATAGTAGTATCACGGAAGTGAACTACAGATATGTCTAAAGGAAATAATAATAAAAGCTATTGTTGAGTTTTAAGAAAACAAAATAGTGAATATGTATATGTTTTAAAAAAATGCAATGAAAATATATGATTATTGGAAAGTAACTAATAATATTTGGCTTATAAATGAATTTTGTTCCATAATACATTTAGCTTGTATAAAGCAAATACTAAATGATTTTCTTGTTTGACTCTAATTTTAAAGCATTATTGTCCAGAAAATTGTAAATGAGAATATAAAGATGTAATAATTTGATCGTAAAAAAAAAAAAAAAAAAGGGGGAAATATATATACGTATAGGTGAGCCAATTAGTCAATCATAAATGGAATGAACGAATTCCACATTTCTTCTATAGGAATAAGATATTTTAGATTTTTTTTTACTAACATTTCAAATGATATTAAAATCAAGGCAAACGGAAGTGGTGGATGTTTCTCTGTGCAGAGATTAAGACGTTTAATGATTTTAGAGAGGGAAGGAAAAAGGCGTCGTTGTTATTTTTTTTTTTTCTCTGTAGAGGGGAGATGTTGTGAGTGTTCAAATTGATGATCCAGGTATAGATATAAAAAAAAAAATTGTAAGAAAAGAAAAGAAAAACATAGTAAACCATTCAGCATAATATAAATTTAACTAAATCGGATTGATATTATTTTATACTTTTCAGATATGAACGCAGACACCATAGTAACATTATTACATACAGTTTAATGTTTACATATATGTTGTGTACATTTTATTTATAGATTTTTTTTATAAAAATATTATTATTAAAGGAAGTATATAGATAGGTGTAAATCATTGATGTGTATCAATGATTTAAAGGTTATTATATCAATTTTGTATTTTGGTTTATAAAATGATATTAAAGAAAAAAAAAAATTGTAATCGAATTTGGATTTAATCTTCATGTATCTTCTTATCTATAACCGTGTGTGGTCACCAGGATAAGACAACGTCAGAAAGAGAACATATAAAAATGACGTTTCAGAAGATAACAGGACACACAAGCTTTATAATTTTGCAATAGTAAAGGACAGATTTATTTTCCGTGTCTTTAAAAAAAAAAAAAAAAAAAAATTTTTTTTTTTAATATTTTGGATGTAAAACTATAAAACATGAAAAAATAAAGGAATTGTCTGCCCGTTCAATCATTCAGCAGGCAGTGGAAAGGGAGTCTCGGAAGGCGGCAACAATAAAAAAAAAAATAAGAAGAAACCTATGAAGTAAAAATAAAAAAAAAATGGATTTGCATAAACATCGGAACATGAACCCAATGGATCACTTCACCTCATAATGGGAATAGTCAAAGTGCACTCACATCTTCAGGAGAGAAGAGAAAGGAGAAAGGAGAAAAAAAAAAAGGAAAAAAAAAAAAAAATTGAAAAGGAAACTTTTTAATGAAGTATTGCAGGGTTTATGATTACCATTTCTGACAGAGAAACTTTTCTATACACTATGATTGAGGTCGATCGATAGACCAGTAAACAGTGAACGAACTGATTTATAAAAATATGGTATGATTTTTTTTTATAAAAAAATGTACGTGTGTTATATTTTTTTTTATGTAGTAAAATATGATGATTTTTTTATTATCTAAAAGTAGTATAAGCTATTAGATGAAAATGATCGGAGAGGCTCAAAATATTCATTTTATATTCATTTATCCGTAATTATTTTGATAAACAAATAGATTTTGATATCCTCCTATTTCACATTTTGGTATAGGTTATATGTATATTTTATTTTAGTAAAATATCTAAGGGCCTTTCCTGTCATTTATTCATTTATTTTTTTTTGTTTGTGTCGTTATTGTTATTGCAACATGTATATAGAGAAACACATAGCAATATGATCATTTTATTTAATCAACCCATCTAAAATATAAAGTCATTTCGGATGTATTATATCATGAATATAGTCAATTTTCTTTCTTACAATCTAATAAATTGAGTTAATTTGAATATCAAGACTAGTTTAATTATTTTGTCTTATTTGGATTGCGTAAGACAGGCGTAGCCATTTAAGTAGCGGAATTCAGGCTCAGCTTAGTAAGCAAATTGGAATATAAGATAAGGTATGTTTAGCTTACTAGTAAATTTATTTTGTTTCTATATAATTTTCATATTTATATTTGCATGCGAAAATTATACATACATATTATCATTTATCTTAGTTAATAGTACAAAGTCAATCATTTCATGTTTGTCTGATTCCGTTATAGAGATCTAAATTATACTTTATCGTTTAGTTTGGAATAATTCGTCTTGGATATTTTCTTAGACTCTTATAACATGAAGAGAATAAATTTCATTGACCGATTCAATTGAATATTATTTCAATCTATATAAATATCAAATATAATCATGTGTTTTAATTGTTATCAATCAATTTTACTCAATTGTTTAAAATTTTCAAACAAGGTGTATTAAGGCTCACAGTTTAATAAACATCCAATAGAAGCTCTATATGTCTTTTATATAATGTGATTGGACATGATAAAGTTAGAAATGAGCTAATAGAGTGTTTATCTGTCTATTTAGCGTTTGCTAAAATAGATATATGCATATTTGGGTTCAGGCATTATTTTGTTTTGTTGTTTAAATAATGTCTGTTTGCAAACAAATGTTTTGTAAAGTGCTATTACAGATACTTAGAAGCTTATCCATTAATTCATAAAAGCAGCATCTTTAAATAATAAAGTAGAGTTAAATTACTGTAATAAGTAACAGGCTAATAAAATATATATATGTGTTGGAGTCTGTGTTAGTTATTAATGGGATTTGGTTTTGATTAGATTGCCAATCAAGTAATTAGCCTAATCCTATATTATTGTTTAGGGCAATAGTAGTTGGTTTCACTGCTCTATACAATTTATATTGTAATTGTGACGGATTTGTTGATGTCTGGAGCAGATGGTCGCATTATCTCTTCATTTTACATATAGCTTAGGTAAATGAAACTTTAAAAGAGATTATTTGTGCTTTGTGATGGTTTATTATATAATGGCGACCCGATTGAGCTAGACCAGATTAATTTATATTGGATTTTTAGATTTTTTATCAGATCAGATTGATTATCCTAACCATCACCTTCATCCATCAATTCAGTCAGTTTCAATTGGCACCAACGTTTTGGGCCTTTCTTTCTTCAATTGAAAGGGACTACAGCATTCGACAATTCCGACGGTTACAATACTTTCTTTCAACATCAATCATATTACTTGCAATTCAACACCCCCCACCAGATTATTAGCTTTGGAAGATGAACTACATAAAAGAATAACCATTTCCAGACCAACTACAGATAATCAAACACAAATAAAAAACTTACAGAAATGTACAACAATACATGCAACACACTAAAGCCATTTGTAGCAATAAAAAAGAAAAATATACCTTTCCCAACAACACACTTGGACCAGAGCATACATACGGTGGGCATTGAGATACCCATCCATAGTCAGAGTGCCTATGGCATTTGAAATAGATGGCTCTATAACAGCTGGACATAACATGATAAACCCAGTATATCAATACTTTAAAAAAAATCTGCAAAAACAAAGAGTGTACATACCAAATGAAGACATATTTGGAGACCCTGAAACAGACACACCAATAAAAACAACTGACATTGTATTTCAACTTGCAACAATAACAAACACATGACACCCAGGACCACAAGGAATTCCAAAATTTCTGTTCAAACATCTTAGTCACTTCACAGCCAAATA